>WBNO01014384.1:17228-33202 GCA_013400575.1 Peucedramus taeniatus | reverse complement strand
GGCTAACCAGCTCTTTTGCAGATGATGTTTTAAGTTAGTTTCCAGTGCCTAAGGGACAAGATGTGTTGAAAATAAATCTTCAGAAAACAGCTGGCTCCAGGTTAAACATTGTAATACCTCAAAGCAGTGGATGCCTGTTTTGAATGCACACTTACAGCACATTCCAGGCTAGGTTCATTTCAGTCCTGCACTACATTCCTATTTTAAGTATGTCCAGCATGTCAATTCACTAGCTTGCAGGCTTGCTGTGAGTAGTGATAGCGATTAATGCTGTCAAAGGAGCCCTGATCCCATCACGTCTAGCCAAACAGATGACAGATCTACAGCTAGCCCTGGAGGAAGGAAACTGAAAGCACCACATTTTGTGCGTGTGTGTGTGTGTGTGTTCTCATAGTGTCCCACCCGCTGAGACAGACAGAATGTATTGAACGATTTGTACAGCTTGATCCCTGCTTCAGAAAACCTTTCACACTCCAAAGGAGGCAATGATCACAACAGAAAGCAAATCCTGAATATAAAATATTATCACTATAAATTCCATAGAGAGAGATTATTAAAATTTTCAGCAGTAGAAATGTAACTATTAATCATTTCCAAATTAACCTTATGCCAGCTAAATTATTATGAGTTCCCCCTAAATTAAATAGTTATTAGTTCCACACTCTTGATATAGACATCAGCGTTTTTTTTTTTAAAAAAAAAAAAAGAAAAAAAACCCACCACCACTGGTTTCAATTTACAGAGGCGTTTGCAGGGAAAAAAATTCTCTTACTTGATTACAAAAGAAAAGCCACTTCACAGTATAGTATCACAGTAATTGTAGCCATATATCATAACATGTCATAACTCTAGGACAAAGCTAAGCTGCCTTTCATCTGCAAAAAGCTAAGAATGCAGGCAGAGGCAGCTAAGTGGTGAGGTCATGGAATCTTTTCCCGTATTCCACTAGAGAGCAGTATTCTTTTGTACAAAGCAGGTAGGTTATCATCGGCAAGGCAAGCTGTGGGGAGTCTCTCTTGCTGAAAGAAGATTCTGTAGTCATTTAGAAGAACTTTGCAATAGTTCTGTAGTATCATATGTTCAAAACTAAGAGTAGATTAAACATCCACAGCGATTGTTTCCTATCTGTAGTGCTCGATGTGGGTAGTTTTCTCATAAGGCTTTTTTGTTGTGAGTAGATTTTTCAGAAAAAAGAAAAAAGTAAAAGATGCAAATAGCTATCTAATGGACTCAGTTTTCAAGAAGAATGAACTCCTGTGTATCTACAGTGAATTAAGACTCTAACCATCTGCCTAATAAAAGAGTTGAAAAAATGTAAAAGTTAAGATGGTTATAATGCAGAAAAATGTGAACATCTTTAATTTTACCAGATTTAAATTTACCAGATAACAAATAAATGTGATGGTAAACTATTTGGGGGCAGTAGATGGAAATGAAAATCCCTGCTACTACAAAAATCCAAAGAGGTATTTTAATGCTGCGCTAAAAATATAACCCTACAGGCAATTTGCTAATACCTACTTTGCAGATGAATTGGCAGTAGAAGACACAGAAAGAAGTCTCTGATTCAAAAATGCGGAATTTATAAATGCTTTTGTTATACAAATGTCTTTCTAATCATATATCCTGATCACATGTAAACAGAAATTGGAAAACAAATAGTTTTAGACTGTCTTAGTTGCTTGATAAGCATAAAACTCCTGAGCAATCCATTTACTTTTCCCCTGAGAAGGAAATTAATATGTCTGCCAGGCAACTGGGTTCAATTCTGTTTTCAGGGCAAAGGTTTGTTTCTAGTGCCAATCAGCAACTGAAGTGTTTGTCCCCTTTTAAGGGATCACAGAACCATTTTTATCCAATTATGTTATGGGGTTCTGCCCCCACTCCTGCATGCAATTACTGCTTTTGGTTTTACACTATCTTGAGCTCTAGTCACAGTAAACAAACATGTTGGGCTGGGGGCAGAGTGGGAGGGAAAAAAGCTGGTATGATAAGATAGCAAAAGAAAATTCACTTTGGAACAAAAGTAACACTAAAATGTGCATGTTTTGTGCATTTTAATGCAAGCAAGTCTGTGTTATTTTCTCTCAGATTTGGGATATTGATTTCCGTGCTTTTTGATTTGGTAATGGTTGTAGATCGTAACAAGCTAGATTTCTTTCCACAAATATCTCAAACTCCCACAGAGAAAAACTAACACAAGACTGAAAGAATAATCAAAAGATCAGTTTTAAATGTATGATAACAGAAAATTTAGGTATTTGAGCTAAGTCAGGAGTGCTGGGGAAGCAAAGCTGGCATCTCCCTCAGTACCTACCAGCTTGACAGGTGGTTAGGTAACAGCTCTTGAGTCCCACAGTCACTGAATTGCAGTTACTGAAACCACTTTCCTCATTTACTAGGTCCCTCCATCATCCACGCAGTCCCCCCAGGTATGACAATTTTCTCCAGATGTGGAGAGCTATTAGCAAGTTCCTAAACTTTTCATAAATTCTCTCCTTAAATGGATTCTGATACCCACCAGGACTATGCAAATAAGCCTGGATTCAAAGTAAATACGGAATTCACAAAGGAGAGGATTTAAACTTGTGTGAGCGTTTGAAATAATGGATAACAACTAAAAATGTAAATTTATGAACTACAGCTCCCTACAAAAACACATTTACATGAGAATAACACTGGAAAAGTAAGCATCAAATAAAAAAGAAAATTTGTAAAATTTAATTTTGGTCTATGATTATAGAATGAGCTCAGGAGTCGTTATATAAATGCACCAATATGGAGCCATTATATGGCAGCTTTATGCCTCCACCTTCCAATGAAAGTTAGACCTCTGCTATCCCTCACTGCATACTGTTGAAGTTTTACTTTGGCTCTTATACAAAGGATGAATTAATATTATTTTCCTCTTACTATTTCTGATATTACACTACTTTGCTAGCCTGTGCAATCCAAGGGTTTGGAGTAAAAGAGATAGGATGGGAAGTGTCTGTCCAAACATGAGCAATATATTTCCATTGTTTCAAGACAAGTGAGAACATTTCCTTTTCCATTAGAGCCCCCAGAGTCTAACTCTGTTATAGAGGTTGTCTGACTTGCAATACCAGTACTTCACGAAAATGAAGGACTGTAGGCAGCTTATGGAAGTCAAGGGTTGGATTTTTTTTCATTAAATATACAAGAGTACCACTTATCCCACTAATGATGATAAATCACTGGTAACTTAAACTACTGGTAATTTTATAAAAATGTTTTACTGCTTTAGCCAAGAGTCTGATATGTGAGCCTTTATACAAAGGCTCATGATGCAAGCCCGAAAACTCACTGGTCTGCTCGGATCAAGACCAGCTGTTTGTTTCACAGTTTTCTAGATCATCTCTTAATCAGAAAAAGACAATTTTCATTAGTGCTGGCATCCACCTTGCTCAAGAGGTAGGGAAAAAATGAAACTGCAGCAGAAACTAAGCTGTTTTTTTAGAGTTTAGTAAGACCTCTTGCTTAACAAACTAAATTGACTGTACCCTCATATAGGTTCACAGTCCTTTGCAAATTTGAGAAGGACTTCTTCTACAATATGATGTTATCAAGTTAAAGAAATAATATTTGGAGCACAGGATCAGCATAGGTCTCTGAGTACTAAAGCTTACTTCACAGGATTTTCTGTAAGATTCTGTCTCATGTATGTTTTGGTTGGTTGGATCGTCTGCTTAAGAAAATATATTTTTCTCCATGAGCTGTGATTCCTCAAAACTAGCACTGAAAATGGCTGTTTATATTCCTTACTCCTTAAAATAAATCTGATGTGAAGATACCTGGAAAAAAATTGAAAATATATGAAACCATAGTTCATATGGTCNATTACATATATTCATGTCATATATAAAGTTCCTGTAAAATGAACTTTCATAAATTCATATGTTCTAATTCAGTGTTAAGCTAAGTTTAAAAAACTTTTACAAACTACAGACCTGTTAGTCTCACTTCAGTGCCTGGTAAACTTATGGAGAAGATTATTCTGGGGGTACTCAAAAACACCTGAAGGACAACACAGTAACTGGTAAGAACCAGCACAGCTTCATGAGAGGAAAATCCTGCTTATAAAACCTGATTTCCTTTTATGACAAGGTAACCCACTTAGTTGATCAAAGGAAGTCAGTTGACCTCTTTGGATTTTAGTAAAGCCTTCAACACTGTCTCTCACGGGATCCTTCTGGATAAAATGTCCAGCCCATGGCTGGATAAACACATCAAGGAATGTGTGGGCAGCTGGCTCATGGGTCAGGCACAAAGGGTTACAGTGAGTGGAGTGACATTAGACTGGGAACCTGTCACTGGAGGGGTTTCACAGGGCTCCATCCTCAGCCCTCTGCTCTTCAACGTCTTCATAAATTACTTGGATGTAGGACTGGAAGGGATACTGAATTCATAAATGATACAAAACTGGGATAAGCTGCTGGCTCCCTTGAGGGTAGGGAGAGGCCCTGCAGAGAGACCTCCCCAAATCACTGGTCTGTGCAATCACCAACCATATGGTGACTCTCAACAAGCAAAAGTGCTGAATTCTGCACGTGGGACAGGACAACCCTGAATGCATGGACAGACTGGGGAATGAGACTGGGCACTGTAAGCAGTACCATGGAAAGGGCCCTGAGGGTCCTAGCAAGTTCTCCATGGATCAACAGTGCCCTGACAGCCAGGAGGGCCACCCCTGTCCTGAGGTGCATCAGGCACAGCATTGCCAGCCAGGCAAGGGAGGGGATTGTCCTGCTCTGCTCTGCACTGGGGCAGCCACCTCAAGTCCTGTGTGCACTTTTGGGCACTGCAATATAAGAAAGGCATTAAACTCACAGAAAGTGTCCAAAGGCGGCTACAAAGACAATGAAGGGCCTTGGGGGAAACTTTATAAGGACTGGCTGAGGCCACTTGGTCTGTTCAGCCTGGAGGAGATTGAGGACAGACCTCACTGCAGTTACAACTTCCACATGAGAGGAAGAGGAGGGGCAGGCACTGATCTTGTCTCTGTGGTGACCAGTGACAGCACCTGAGGGAATGGCCTGAAGTTGTGTCAGTGGAGGTCTAGGTTGGATATTAGGAAGATTATTTACTGAGAGGGTGTCTGGGCTCCACAGGAAAGTGGTCATGACATCAGCCTGACCAGAGCTCAAGAAGAGTTTGGACAATGCTCTCAGCCACATGGATGGGCATAGCCCTGGGGATGGGGCTATGCAGGACCAGGAGTGGGACTTGATCTTTCTGGGTCCCTTCCAACTCCGCACATTCTGTGATTCTGTGTTTAAAATAACTCATGTATTTTAAAATATACATATTTTTAAATATCTTCATTTTTTTACACTCCTGCAATGTGATTTCTCAATAAGCATAATACCTGTACAAAGAAATGGAAAAATGCTGGTACACAGTAGGCAAACATAACAGCATCAGAATGAGACACACATGTGCTATCCACGGTACAAAATGCTCAGACACTTCTATTTGGAATTTTTGCCTTTAATATGATTAAAATTAATGACAGCTATCCCTATTAGGAGTAAAGTACAGCTTTAGAGTAAGGGCAGAGAAGATATAATACAAACATCAAAGGGGCAAACATCTCTTACCAATAAAATACCATCTGAAATACAATAGGATGTGAATGAATTTTTGACGGGCAAAGATGTCCATCTGGAATAAACATGCCCTGAGTGGGCCATGACCAGGCTGAATGGAAGTTTTTGGTTACAAATTCAGTCAGGTGAAAAGGGAAGCTGGAGATGGAAGCCTGATGAGCAGGCAGCAGAGCACACCAAAGAGGTCAACAGCAGAAGGCAGGGTTTGCCAGTGGGAGCCTTTATCAGTCTATATGGATAGTACCAGACCAACTACTGCAATCCATGTCTACAGAAACATGCAGAACTTAAAAGGATTCTGTGCGGATTTTTTAATTCTCTATTTGTAGCTTATCATTATAAAACAAAAATTTCAGGTGATGGACTATATAGGAATATTGTCTCCTGCTCACACAGATTACCCTGCTCTGGTGAAAGTTAATTCAACTCCAAAGCTTTATGACACATAACTAAGTCAATAATAAAGTAACTGAAGAATTTTTTTCCATTGCACTAGATAAAAAATGGTGATTCAGTCAATATATTGAATAATTTATTTCATGAGGCAATGGATCGAGTTTTTCCTGTGCAGGTGCATCTCTTACTCTCCTTTGTTTTTTAAGGAAAAATCCAGCTTCTTTTGTATTCTTAGGTCATGTGTGTTTATAGCTGTCAGGTCAACACAGAAAGAAAAAAAAAAAAAACTTAGCAAGCAGTGTGACAGAGAATAGAAACTAACTGAATAGTAATACCAAAAGCTTGTTGAACAGCATCTTGTCTTGTTTGGTAAGTAGCAAGTCTCAAAAATTTCAGGTTAAGGAAGGCAAAAAGAGCAACAGCCTTATTGCTTTTAGGAAATTAAACATAAATTTAAAATACTTGAATGATCACTTAGTAATGAAATTGTCCTTTACCTGCAGATGGAGTGAGGGCCAAGATTACAAAAATGAAATGAGAAAGGAAGGATGATTGCCAGTCTGACATCAAATAGTTAACCACTTATCATTCCAAGGATTCCTTTGTTTTCCAGAGTTTATTTTAAAACTGGTTCCAGGATCTTCATTCCATACTTCTCAATGATATATAATTCTGAACCTGTTCAGCTGCAACAGCTAAAGGGCAGCATGCAGACTACAACTCATTCAAGGGTTTCTAATTTTGCAATTCAGGCCCATAAGCTTGATTTAAATTTTATAGGATCATCACTTTTGTTACCCTTTTAAATACAATTACACAAATGAAGTGACCATGTCTCCCTTCCCTATTAAATGACTTCTTAATGTTTATTTGAGCAAGCCAGAGAAATTAATTTTGAACGTGCAAAAATTTCGTGCTGGAGAGAAATTTATATTGGTAGTGGCAAGAGGCAAAGCAGATTTCTCAGTAAAATGATTTTCTAAGAAAAGCATAATCTAATTTGAGCTTTCATATCTGAGTAAAACTTTGGTTAAAATTCATTTTTAAAATTGAAATACATTTGTGTGAGGACTGTATTGACCATGCAGCACTGTTATTCTGTTTTACCATCATTTGCTAATTTACTGTTGAAACATTTGGAAAAAGACACAACTAATAAATCCTGTTTGCTCTCCAGTGTGGGAAAAGTGTAACAAGTTTTATAGCTCTGTGTTTATTGTGCATGTTATAATACTAAACTTTTAGTAAGCTACCTGTAAGGAGAAGAAGTGAATACAAGTCTTGGCTTAGATCAAGAAGCAAAACTCAGAAATATCTGTACAGTATATTCTCTCAGTTAACTGAAACATTGTAGTTTCTGTGTGGTAAATACTCTTCAAGAAAATCTCTAACATTTGCTTGTTTATTGGTTCCTCTCCTTAATTTCTGCACTACAGTTCACCCTGTCTTCTGCTGGGTAACTTTGTATTATCATGTGTACCACAGAAAAATAGAACAATTAGATTAATAAACAAGTAAATTAATAAAGAGTGGAAAGAGGATTACAAATTTACTTAACTAATCTTGTTTATAATGCTTTCACCCCCAAAACATGACGTATTTGTATTCAAGAAGCCAATGCAGGTATAGGAGTGGCAAGATGAGGCAAGAAAACAACTTTAATTGGACATGGTGTTTGGAAAAAAAAACAAATCCCAAACCTAAAAACACCCCCCCCAAAAAATCACATAATGACAATTAAAAAATTAACTTCACCCTTTCCCTTCCCTTTCCTCCACCTCTTATATTACATTTGCATAGACAGATCTAAAAAAAAAAAAAAAATTAAAGCTAATATTTTCTTGAAAAGACGTAGAAGATAATTTGGCAATGCATTAGAATCTTTAGATTGATAGGTGTGCAACTACCCCATTGATATCAGGAAAGGACTTGATATAGTCAGAAAAAGAACTCTATTCATATATACAGATATAAATCATATATATAAATCAATGTATCAAACATAGCAAATGATGCTGTACATTTTAGAAGTAATATTTTATCTAATAACAACTCTTCACTGCAATTTTTGCTCTAACGTAGATAAATTCTAATTAGAGGTTATTTACATTTCTTCAGTTATAATACAGACACAATCAAGAAATTGTGTCATTGTTAGAAGTCATGGTCAAGTGATGTTCATGATCTCTTTCTGACCTTGAGCTGAACACTCTACTCCTAACATAGGTAAATTCATAGGCAAAGCAAATCATGACTTCACATATGAAGTGATGGGTCTGAAGTGTTATCACTCAAATGCAAGAACCTGAGCTTATAAAAAATGACTTAATAAAAACAATAGTAGCCTAAAAAATAAAAAAAAAAGTCAGGGAATTATTAGGAAAATAAGAGAGGAAAAATTATCAGAAAATATCACTAAGTCATCATATAAGTTTGCATTTCCTTTTAAATCTTATTCATGATTTTGGTCAGTTATAAATGCACCTGCTACATTGTGCTTAAGAATTTCACTGGGCTGGAGATGAAAGAAGAATTTTAGGAGAAAGAAACATATAAGCCAGCCATAGTAAAACTCCTCCCTACAGGAACAGTCATAGTCACAGCTGGAGTCAAGTCTGTCTTGAACAGGTAAGGCTGGCCTTATCCCCTTTATAACAAAAGGCATTGCCCACAAAGTAGAGCTGTTGATCAAAATAAGGAACACATGGGACAAAGAAAAAGAAATGTACATTGCAGGAGGATCTCAGAGGGAAACAAAACTTCACATAAATCTGTGAGCAAAGCAGCAAAATACTGGCAGAGCCTGCAAGATTTCTACAAAGCTTTTTTCTGTTATGGCTCTATTATTGCATGATATATTCAGAGACTCATGCAAATAAAATATGTTATTGTGGTTTTTGGATGTAGGTCAGAGCTATTTTATTTTATTAGTTTAGTTTATTTTTTTTAGCTGCCCAGAAGCATATTCTGTGATATTTTTGAGAGCCAGAATTATAGCTTTCTTGTGAGAGTTGAATAAAAACTTGGAGGTACTTGCTGAAAAACACCACATCTTTGATTCTACTGTTCAGTGAATATTGATGATAGAGGAGGACACTTCAAGCAGATAAAGCTGCATTAGTGCTTTTAAATTTGTCCCTGGGAATATGCTCATGTCCCTGGGAATATAGAGCAATGATTAAAGATGCAAAATCAGATATATGCCCCATTCAGGACAAAATTACTACTACAAGAGGACAGCTGAAAGAAATACATTTGAAAAGTCTGAGGAGTAATTTCAAATAAAAGAAATTGTGCAGGCTTTTTCTTTTTTTTTTTCTTTTAAATTTTTTTCCCTTAAGGGAAAGAAATACAAGATTTTTGAAAATACTGTAAAACTCTTACAGTTAAATACATTTTTTTTCTCTTCTGGCTTCTGTTACTGACAACAGAAAGAGAAACAAAGCATTCTTTCTATATAGAAGCATTCTCTTCTATATATAAACGCATACATTCTAAATGCTCATTAGATGTACTAGTTACAGAGGGGAATCAGTTCTTTTTTTATTATTATTTTTCAATCTGAATTCAATTTTAATTTCAGAAGGAAAATTCAGGGTCTTTTTTAGGTATTGTAGATGTCTTACAGTAGTTGTCTAACTTCCCTTACGTGAGGGATATTTTTAGTAAGAAAAATATATTTCTAAAACTAATAATACATTGTCATTAATAAAAAATGTACAGTTTTTAATCTATAATATATACCTAAGAAAATTATGTTTGAATTTTTTTTTCTTTTTTTTTTTATGTCATCTTTTCTTAATAGTAAACCTGCCATTGCCTCAAGCTCTTTACATTGTTAAAATTCATTATCGGGTAAATCTACATCAGGGTAAAAAAAAAAAAAGAGAATTAAACATATTTCCCTCCTGTTGAATGATGATATCCAGCATGACAGAAAGTATTAAAAAAAAATTTAAAAGACAAAGATATGTGCCTGGTTCAAGGTGTAAAAAATGGTTCAAGGTGTAAAGGGAATAGAATGAACATTGCCATGACTGAACTGCAAAAAAATCATTCTATCTCCAGGCCTCCCAAAATGTAGCAACCAATTCCTTTGTGGCAACAATCTGCTATTATGTGGGATTCAACTACCAAACTTTGGAGAAATACTTGCCCATCTATAAACCACTGAGGTGTTTAATTTATTTTTAATAATAAGAGCACTGGAAGAATTTATATGAGCAGATTCAAAGAAATTATCTAAAAAATCAGTCATAAGGTAGTAAAATTGTGCTGAAGAGCAAACAGATCTGCAGTAACATTGTGGGTTAAACAGCTTAATAGGTAAAGAGAAAGCTGTACACGAAAGCAAAGGAAAGCAAGGAATGAATTCACCACTTCCCATGGGCAGGCAGGTGTAAGGCCCAAAAAAACCTTGCTCAATGAGCCTTTTAAAAGGGCTTACAGTTGCCCAGGTACTCTTATTTAGATGCATGGGAGAAACAGTGACAAAATATCCTCAAGAGGTGAGAACAACGTAACAAACCTTTACAGACAGCTTTGGAAAATCGGAGAACTTGGGCAAAAGTGTAGAGCAGCATTCGAACAACATAAAGCATTAACTTTGCTTTTTTGCTTCTCAAAGCATTAACTTAGCCCATTCAACTTAGCAAACTCTAAACCCATCTGATTTTAAGTTACTCAAAAAACTGAACAAGGGGGAATTAGAAAAAGAATAAAGGAAGAAAGACAGAAAAGATGTAGAAAAGAACAAACACGGCTACCAGTCCTGGTTCCAGTGCTGCTCAGCTGATAGAATTTCCAAGAGGAGGCAGGCTCAGGGTGTCTGNGGGGCCGGGCCGGGCCCGGGCCGGGCTGTGCGGGCAGGGCCTCGCCTCAGCAGGGCCGGGCCCGACCTGCCCTGCCCTCACACACAGCCCGTGCCTCAGGCGCCAGCCCCTGCCGTCTGTCCCAGCAGGTATTCATCCACGTCCAGGAAAGCAGGTCCCCATCAGGCCCAGTGGTCACCTGGGGAGACAAATGCCATCCGAAACGTCGCCCATTACTCCTTTCCCTCAGTTTTTACTGCCAAGCACAATGCCATACAGCATGGCCATGGTGAACCCTAACACTAATCATCTATCTTAGCTGTGTTCCCTCACAACTTCTTGTGCACCTCCAGCCCATGTACGGGCAGGGCAGCATAAGGAGCAGAAAAGGCCTTGATGCTGGGCAAGCTCCTCTCTGCGATGATTAAAGCACCCCTGAGTTAACAGCAACTATAGAACACAGCACCATGTGGTCTGCTCTGAAGGAAGTCAACTAAGTCCTACACAAAGAAGCAGAGCTAAGGTTCCTCGAAACAGGTTTTGACAAATTTATTTTATTCTTCACATATGAGAGTTATCTTGAATAAATATATATTTTCTGTTTTCATATATAATGTTAGGTGTTTCAATTCAGCACTTTTAGGTACTGAATAATGGAGAAAGAAACTGCATAAAACAGAGAGTAAACAAAATTATTATTTTGGTAAAAATCATAACAGAACTATGCATTTGTGATATTTTCCTGTCTTCTTTGATGCTGTGGATGGAAATACTCTGGATTTGGCTGTGTATAGAGACCACTAAGGAAGTTTTACAAACAGGATGTTCGAGATTTTATTTTTGCTACTAAAAGGATGAAAGTGAAAATGTACACCAGTGGACATACACAAAATATTTGCCTTTTTTTACTTTTCATAATATGTTTATTACACTAAATTTAGTTAGCCAAGGAACATTAGAACTATTTCCAATTGTAATTAGAACTGAGATAAAGACACTTGATCCTGAAAGACTCTTTTACATATGTAGCCCTTCAGTTGAGCCCTTTTTGGGATTTAGACAAAACTATGTGCCAGAAAATTTATTCATATCATAATATCAATATTAATTAATCTCATAATATCTATACATTCACAGCCACGTTGATATTTAAATTGATAATTTCTTCATTGAAACCAGCAGGACAACTTCTGTTTCCACAGGCAATTCACTACATAGAGGGTCATAGGATCATATTTTTATGCACATGTGTACATTATTCCTGGAAGCTATTTCAAAGACTATGGAACAAATGATTTTTTTTACACATTGGTGTTTCCAGGACCAGAGAAGGTGTTAGCACCATTTAGCAGTGTCTTTCTTTAAATATTATTGCATTTCTATCACTTGCATGTTTCTAATTTGTGAAATGTTTTTCACAATAACATTACTTCCCTAAAACTACAGCAAACAATAGAAATATTCCTATCAGAACACATTTTTATATTTATTTAATATACACATGCACACACATCCTCTAAAAAGTGTATTTGGTTTGAAAGCTGTCAGCGACATAAGATTTTAGCAGCTAGCCAGAAGAGATATAGATATATTAATATTTCAGTACTGGTTTGCATTATCATTCAACTTGACAAACTTATTTGCCCTCTAAGATGCATAAGAGTGATAAGACCTAAAATTTCAATTAGATCTCATAGAGTGTTGTGTTTTATTTTGGGGTGTTTTGGTAGGTTTATTGTTTGTTTGGGTTTTATAAAATTTTATTTGCTATGATGCTTTTTAAACAAACAATCACACAAAAATATATTAAAATATAAAACAATTTAAATAATCCTCTGAGAACCTCTATAATTTTCAACATGAACTTTACCTTGTAAATTATTATGATTTTTATGTATGTCTCTCAATTCCAAGCACAATGGGAGATCTGCCTAGCTCGGCTAACCTAGGATATATGCAATTAGCTAAGACACAGAGTGATACTCGTGCTGAGTAGCCAATTTACTTCTCCTGTTGTGTTAATAATCCTCACATAATTATAAAGTAGTGAGTCATAGTAGTTCTACTTCAATGCATGGAGAATACCAGTTGCCTGCTTAATGTACTATTACCATGAAACAAATTCCAGAGATTTACAACCTTGTTTACTACTTTCCCATCCCACACAATAATTGAAAAGGATTCAATTCTTCAATGAAAATAAAATACACAATAGTAATACAGATTTTATTTGCTACCAAGGTAACAAATATTCCCTTTACAATAACTTCATATATTTTTTCTTGTATGGAATTTTTATTACAGATTTTAATAAGCATGGCTGTAAATCAGGTACATTTGGCACAATGGCCTCAACATGAACTTTTTAAAGCTAGGGTTTGTAGTAAGGAGCTACACAACTTGTCCATAGCAATGAAATTTTTTCAGGGAACACATAAACTGCAGGAACACTTTTTCTCTCTTTCATATCCTATACCGAATCATTGCCTGTTGAAGTAAGCAGTATTCTTTCTACAAAGTGATGTGGTCCTAGGTTCTCAGAATTTTCTGTGAAACTCTTGAAATATCTGGAATAAGGCAGACCAGGGGATCAAATAGTCATGGATTTTAAAAACATTAGTACCCTGCATCTAAACCTGATGAGCAAGTCAGTAGGATCATTAAGATTTAATTATTAATTTATTCAGAAATATTTTAGATTTAAGTGTGTAGCCCATTCCAACAGAACAAAGTGCTATGGTGCAAACTGTTTAATATAATTCTAATCAGTATTTTCATTTTTATTTATTTAATTATTTTAATAACAATTCCAAATCCTAGGAAAAAAAAAGAAATTTTAAAAGGTAGAAAAAGCCATTCTAATATTCTGTCTCTAACTGCCTTTATGCCAGGCTCCAATTGGGAAGGACACTAGCTGAGAGAGCTAGAAAGCCAAAACATATATTCCAAAATTTTTCAGTACCCTTTGCTGCTTGGATGTTTTAAACCAGTCTCTGGATACAGGTGAAGGATGTGAAGTGTACCAGCTCAGTGTTTCACTGGACTATAATGTTGCTTTCCCACATCCAGAAGAACAAGCAACTTGGATTTTTTTTTTTCTTACATTATATTTAGTCTGTTTTTCTCCATTGTGTTATTTCATATAAACTAAATACCTAGATAATTAACTCACCCTTAGTGTGTCAAATATAGGAATGTTAGTTTTTTCTGGCTATGTCCCTGCTTTAGCAAGGAGCTGGACAAGATGGGCTTCCAGATGTCCCTTCCAACCTTGACCATTCTGTGTGATTCTGTGATTTGTCAGTAATTTCAAGAAAAATATATGTGTAGACAAAACAATTTAGAGAGATACTCTTTTCTAAAGTAATGGATATTACTGCAGAACTAAATTTATTTTAATGAGTTACCAAATCACTGCATACTAAGTTTAAGTAGTAAGTTTTATCAGATACGATAATTAAAAGTTTTAAGGAATTCCCCATACCAAAGCAACACATCAAACAGGTCTATAGACAGAAACCCATTTCAAAAGAGACATGATTTCTAACAAAATGATGAGATTGTTTGCAGGGATAGTTTATGATTCAAATTAAACATTTCAAAGGAATTCAGAGTAGGCAGTCAAGCCTTTAAAGCTGTCTAGAGGTAACAACTGAAGATTTCCATTTCAAAGACAGTATACATCAGGGTCAGAATGGACCTATGTACAGAGGACACAAATTGCAATTTAAAAGTCAGTGAGCAATTTACACAGGTTTAATCAAAGTTATTCATATAATCCCATAGCCCTAATCCTTTGTAATCCTGCACTTTTTCCTGAAAGACTAAAGACGTCCAGAATTTTTACTGCATAAATAGCTTAATAATTAAAACGTGTTTTTATTATTAAAGAAGTGACAAAAGCCAAATATTCAAATTATAACAAATCTTACATTTTTGGTTGCCTATTAAAGCTTCATAGAACATAAATTCTGTAAACGGACTTGAACATGCATGGAACATATGGCAAAGCAAGGTCACAAAGACCTGAGTTAGGCAGTGTTAGTGTTTTCTAACAGCTGAGCACTCCTGTTATCTAAATGCCAATCACTCACTGTAGTTATCCATTCATTTTCCTCCTTTACAAAAAATGAAAACAGAAGAAAGAATTTACTGTGAGACATCAGTATCTTACAATGTTATATGGCTACTGCAGAAGATGTTAATTCCCGAGGAGATATGACTATCTCTTCTGTTTCAGAGTGACACAGTCATCTTAGCCAGTCATTCCCTTAACCTGAACAATGAAAGAAAATTCTTGCATCTTTAGTGTTGCCAGAGGGTGGTGGGAAATTAAATCTGGGAGCAAGGTCCTTCTTTGCACATGTTTCAGCTGCTGTTGTGGTCTCCTCAATGCATCGTACCGGGTCTGGCTAGCCAAAAGTGGTCACATTCCCTTAAATTAGATAAAGCCATGTTCAAGGCAATTTCCTTTTTCTTTTAGAGTTTCTTCTTTTTCCTCAAGATTTTTTCATATTTTCTAAATAAGCCTGCATTCAGGATAAAAGAGAAAAAAAGTAGGAGCTGAGACAGATCTGTTACAACTGAGATGCAAAGACATAAAGTCATTAAGAACTTGATGTTTCCTTCCTCAAGAGCTTTCCTTGATAGTTTTAGTTAGTTGCCTATCCAAAGTTGCACTACAGACCATCTCAGGATTTGTGTCAACGTAATTGCCATTGTCACCATTGATGAAAATACATATTTACTCCAAAAAGAAACATTTCATCATTACATCTGGATAAAAACAGGATATTGGAGCAAGGTGTTCTGCATAGGTCATTCTCACTAGGGCAGTTATTTTGTCAGGATGATAAGTCAGTGGTCTCCAAAGATGATGCTGATGTCTGATACTGATCAGGATACGTATGGTAAATACCCAGGAAAAAACCTCCTGTATCAAGATACTGCAATGCAATAAAATCCAAAGCTTTTATGTGTGTGTGTGTGTGTGCCCACTTGGGAACAAGTGAGAAACTTGTCTTTTTCTTAGAAAAAGAAACCCAAATAAACTAAAAAAAGCAAAACAAAAACACACACACAAAAACCAAATGCAACATCAAAAAAACCTAAACCAAAACAAAAACCAAAAAACACAACA
>WBNO01014384.1:0-15630 GCA_013400575.1 Peucedramus taeniatus | reverse complement strand
CTAATACAATAAAATTCTTTAAACTAAATGGTGGTTTTTTTTTTTTTTGTATTAGATATAAAGTAACATATTTATAAGGATGTCACCAACAAAAGAGTATATTCAATATTTCCCCAACCAGCATATCTGATCATCTTTGCTGGTAAATTCTGAAGGTTATTCTCACCACTATAATTGTGCAATTTTTGGTTTTGAGGTAAATCAAGCACAGAAAACTGAGTATGTTAAGGCAATGCTCTTCTCCCTGCCTGCTTTTGAAGTCTCTCAGAATGTCCAAAAAACCTGAAGATACCCTATTGAATTTTTGGCCCTTGAGGTGTATTTGACTCTTAGGATACACTTAATTTAATGTTTTTTGTTAGTTATACGTTTATTGAGGGCACCAAAACAGGAAATCAAATCCAGAATTTTGCAACAAAGTAGGCAGTTAGACAATATACAGGATTTTCACCTTTTATTTTCTTGACACCTTTAACCTAGGGCTAAATTCTTTTTGTCAGACTACTTACAGGAACTAAACTTGCCCTTTCAATTTACTTGAATGGTCCTTCATCTATTACTTCAAACATAATTAATTATATTTTTCATTAATTTCTAATGAACACATGTGCATGGTTCAACACTGCATAGAGAATATAAAGCCAGAGATGAGATGTATGTGGGGAAGTATCTCTGGGATTAGATATATTCTGCTGACTGCATTATCAAGAAAGAGCTCACACTGCTTGCTGCCTCAATATCCTGCAATAAATGGTTTTGCTGCCTCTTCTCATTCCCATATAGGACGACACTATTTATAATCCTTGGAAATGGCAACATTTTTTACAACAATTACCACACTTTTATGGTTGGTGGGGCTTTTTGGTTTGGTTTGTTTTTTTTTTTTTTTTATTTTTCTAATGGTGAAAGCAAAATTAAATAAGTTTAGTGAGGCAGATACTAGGTATCTTTACCAACCCTGTGACAAAAATGCAGATTTTTCCAACCTCAGAATTTTCCAAAATCCCCAAAAAGGCCAAAGAATACAATCCTGAGAGAGGATGGCTAATGTCTATATTTTAGATGCTAAATTGAACCCTTTTCCCCTTTTCCTCACCTCCCAATAAGAACAGGATTATAAAAAGACAATATTGAAACCTTCAGTGTTAAGGTAAAAGGAAGGGATCCCTCAACAAACCATGTAACAGCTATGAATGGACCTTGTTCTTTGTATCACAGTAAAATCAAACCACATTTCAAACTTGGTTCTTTTGTCTGACCACCTATCTAAATGTAAAAAATCAGAGTGTGGGAAAGATGTCAAAATATTTTGCACCTATGGTCTCTGATAACAGGAGGTAACCAGAAGAGAATGAATGGCTATCACTATAACTGTCAGGCCAATATGTAATTCAATTTTGGATGCTACTGTTTGGCTAAATATTTTGACTTGACATTTTCTCCTGCAGCATCAGGGGCTTAGCTGAAAAGCTGGTATGTGTGCAGTCTTGATGCTCATTATACAGAACCTCATACCTGGCCTATTTGAAAAGCATTGAGCCTTACAAGGGGGAAAAGAAATCTAGTAACTGTGGTCTTCTCTTGGCAGGAAAGAACTAAAATTTTGGTTGATTTTCCTGCCATTTTGCTGTATGTTGACATAAAGTGGCATGACATTATAGTGTTTCTATTTTTGTGTAGTAATGGGGTGAAGTTAGCTGAGACTGAAACACAGAAAGACTGTGCTGCCATTAACCTCGATAAGCTGTAGAGTTGAGAAGAGAGAAACCTGATGAGGTTCAGCAAGGGCGAGGGTCAGTGTGGGGTCCTGCACCTGAGGAGGAACAACCCCAAGTGCCAGGACGGGCTGGGGCTGACCTCCTGCAGGGCAGCTCTGTGGAAAAGGACCTGGGACTCCTGGTGGATCACAAGCTGTCCATGAGCCATCAGTGCCCCTGTGGCCAGGAGGGCCAATGTCATCCTGGGGTGCACTGGGAAGAGTGTGGCCAGCAGGTCGAGGGAGGTGATCCTCCCCCTCTACTCAGCCCTGGTGAGGCCACACCTGGAGTGCTGTGTCCAGTTCTGGGCTCCTCAGCACAAGAGAGACAAGGAGCTACTGGAGAGGGTCCAGTGGAGAGCCACAAGGATGATCAGGGGTCTGGAGCTTCTTTCTCATGAGGAGAGACTTTGGGAACTGTGACTGTTTGGTCTGGAGAAGAGAAGACTGAAAGAGGAGCTCATCAGTACATAGAAACATCTCAATGGTGGGTGTCAGGAGTATGGTGCCAGTCTTTTCTGTGGTGCCCAGTGACAGGATGAAGAGCAATGACCATAAAGTAAAACACGAAAATTTTCAGCTCTGGAGACATTCAAAACCTGCCTGGAGACATTTGTGTATAACCTGCTCTAGATGATCCTGCCATGGCAGGGAAGGAGGGGTCAGATTGGATGATCTCCAGAGGGCCCTTCCAAACCTAACAGTTCTGTAGTTCTGTGATTCTTCCTGCTGCTTACTGTTCAGGCAACAGTTACGTTATCATTTAACACCAGAGATTTTCAGACATGGACAGGTTTGCTCAACCACCCTAGAGATCTCAAAGAACATATGGCATTATTTTAATGATGAAAAATGACAGGCTTTCTTTATAATCTATAATAAGTGGGTTTTGTAAAAATATTAGTCCTCTTTTTAAATAAAAACATTATTTCTGTTCCCCATTTTGACAACTAACTTTCTGCAAGAAGAAACGGCTAAATATCCTCTTTTGATTTTGCCATATCTGTTCAGAAACCTAGTGTTTAAGAAGGTTCTGATTTATCAAGTAATCAAACAGGTATGTAGGATACAATCAATGGGACCTATGGGAACCACTTGTAAGTTATAGACTTATTAAAGCTAGATACATGTTCAAAGGCCTTGCTGAAGCCTTGCTTTATGCATTATTGAAAATAACTTTCAATAATGTTATTATAATAATGTATATAATAATGTTATCTTATTTCATTTAAGATATGAAATAAACTTTTTCGTAGATGAATGAGGGCCATGCCATCAAAATTTATCAGTCACTAAAATTTAAAATGGAAAAGGAAAGGATATTTAAATATACACATTCAGCAATAAATCAGAAATCATACTAAGCAACTAAGTTAAATTAGTCTTTCTTAAGTAGAATAAGAATATCATGAAGATGAATTGATATATCTATGAAGAATAAAGAAGCATTAAACTGCATAAAAGTTTAGTTTTAGATACTCAATATCATGACAAAACCCCCATGGACAATATCAATAGTAGGAAAAAAAAAAAGTAGGGAAATTTTTAGGGACATTTCTTGGGACACCTTATTATGGCAGGTTAATTTTTTGTATTACTTTGGATTTTTGCTCACTATTTTTATGACTGTCCCTGAAGTTTATCTTCAGAGAAGTTATTAAAGAATTTTGGCAGACATTCTTTAGCTGGTTTCCTGAAATAGCTGAGGGTCTAGCAGTGACATAAATAAACAGTCAACTTGAATTCAAGGCTTTGGCTAGTCTTTCTTACCATCTGTACTAATAAATCAATTTGATGGTGTGGATCACCCTGATGCATTCCTTCCTCTAATGCTGCTAACTTGGAAGGGCTGTTGTTTTACTGTTGAACTTTCGTTTGCAATACTGGCCAGCAGTTCTACAAACCCAGATGTTTGAACAGAAAAGATAAACAGATGACCTAACTGATATAAAGAGTTTACAAAGAGCTTTAGTTTTTCCTCTGCATAGTTGATCTTCAGCATCAAAGCTTCATATGTTGAAAGTCTATGAAGCTAAAAATATTTCAGTTAAATCAGCCCAAAACAGGCATAAAAGCACATTTAGTGTAATTTAAATTATTTTTCCATTACATTTCATGAGGCCTTAATTGCTGCAAAAGAACTTATACAGTGCCTTGTATAGTTGTAAATATCTGTTTCTGAAACATGTTTTCCTGCTTTCGTGTGTTTTACAATTACTATGGATGACACAGGTACTGGGTCATGTTCTGACTCTATTACTATCACATTCAATAAAATTAAAATGAAAATTCTCATATATAATTGTTTATGGAAATGCAAACCTCTGGAATTTGTTTTTGTAAGAGGGTACACATGCTTACTTTACTATGATATAGGAAGCCTCAAGGACTGCCTTGATATTATAAGCTCAAAATTTCTGTGAAAGTATCTATCTGGTTGCATATACACAGCCATCTAAAGTGCAAACAGTGTAACAGTGTAACAATGATTGCATGCATTAAATCAGGTCTACCTCTGTATGTCACTTTATATAAAATGCAATGTGTGTGGTGCATGACATCCCATCTTTCTCTTTTCCATTTAAGCATCTAAATGGCCACTAACTTTGTAGCATGTGAAAGTCTCAGAATGATCAATAGCTTCACCTCCCTAATGGTAAGTATTTGCATTATGTTTTTATAGCTTGGAAACCAAAGATGACTGTGGCAGAAATAATTTGTAGGCCTTATGTAAACCAAAAATGGGCTGCAGTGGGTAACTGGCTGCTGATGTTGATATGATTCTTCTGTGGTGACTAGGAAATTTTGTATGATGTATGAAGTAAGGGGGGTTTTCTGTAGTTTATCGACTTGTCCCTCAATCAAAATGCTTGGACAAAAGCCAATGCTTTGATATGAGTTTTGGACTTTAGAGAGCTCATGTTTATGTATGAGATGCATATGCTCCATGGCAGTAGAGGGGGAGATGAAGCTCTGCTTCTCCTTAGCCCTTACAGAAGAGAGACTATCAAAAGTGCAGAGAGAAGCTACTCAGGAAGCAATTCAGAACATCTTTTTTGGTTCTCTGGATCACTCTGTATGAGCAGAGCTTTGTGCCCCAGTGGTAGAACTCTTGTGCGTTACAGCTGCTATGTAAGTGTACACTGAGCCCTGTAATATCAAGCCAATTTAAGAACCTAACACTTTGTCTTAGGTTAAATATGCTATAGGCTAGCTGTTAATACCTGAAAATATACCAGTGCCTTAGCCTCAGCTAAAATACAAGTCTCAATAAATAATAATCTTGACATTTGTTTATCTAGCAAAGTTACTGTACAGTGAGCTGGGATAAGGATTTATATTATAGTAGATACTTAAAAAAATTTTCTCTGTGGTCATTTCCATATGATTAATCACCATGATTACTTTCTCCCAGTAAGATTATTTTCTTGTGAGACTCTTATTCCCATAGAAGAGTGGTTAGTTAAACTTTGAAAACATTTGACAGTTCCCTGCTCAGTGAAAACGAAATATCTAAATAAGGAGCAACGTTATGTAGATAGTGAAGAGTTGTTGTCATGATATGACTAGCTATGAGTTTACATGCAGACAAGTCTTCTAACTCTCTCTATAAGATAGCTTGCATTGCCTTTTTTGTTGTTGTTAGAATACGCAATGCTGTAAGTCTTAAGGCTAATTCTTGAGGAACTATCATGTACACTCTTTTCATCATGAGATATATCCTTTCAGCAACTTTTTTACCCAAATTTGAATCATCTTCTTCTCAAGTTTGATTAGTAATTTCCCCATGTGTAGGAAAAGTTTTACTAAACTCCAAAGAGATCAATAAAGTCTTTAAGTGGACCATGAAGAAAGGTTGGCATAAGTTAAGCAGGGGGGAAAAGAAGACTACTGGATGCAGAGGCATCCTTTAAGAAAGAAAAGCCAGTTTCCAGCAAAAAAAAGACAAGAACATACAGCCTGGTAGAAAAAATGTTAAATCACCATCAGAAAAGCTGGGAATTATTCTGACCATCAGCTTGCTGAAACCATGAAAGCTGACCAAAAAAAAAATGGAAAGCAGTATTTTCAAAAACCTGCCATATATATAAGACAAATACATGATTAAGATGTAATTGAATATTAAAGACTATTGATACATAGCAGAAAAACTAAATCAGATTTTTGTGTGTGTCTCAGAATCCACTGAAACACTAGTTTCAGAAGTTTCCCAACTAATCTGTTCTTCACAGAAGACAAGGGATAAGTTCATTCTATAATGTCAGTAAACCAGAATTTAAAATAAACTTGTAACAGTAACAAATTGCAATAAGGAGATAGTATTTTCCTTTAAGTGTTCCAGAGGTATTAAAATCCTACATTGCTATCCTGTGGAACCCACCCCTATCATTAATGTCTATACCAAAAGAACAGAAAATAAAATGTGACATCAATCTTTAGCAAAGAATCTGTGAAAATTAAAGAGAACTATATCCCTTTATTTATAGCCTCTGCAATGAGCAGAGTAACAGTGCAATTGGTTGGTTTATTAAAGAATTTGATCACCTAGATTATTAGAGTAGACGAATGGTACTTGCAGGAACTTGCAATAGTGTGGTGGGTTGACCTTGGCCACTCTATCATTCCTTTCGTCAGCTGAATGGAGGACAGAAAATAACATGGAAAACAACTTGTAGGTTGAGACAAGGCAGCTTACTAAATCAAAAGCAAAATTTTGCATTTGCACATGCAAAGGAAAAAAATCCCAAAAGTTTTATTATTGTATCAGCAAGTGATACCTGCCCACTTTCTTGGAAGCAGGGCTCCAGCATGTTGCTAGGGAAAGTAAATGTTTTAAATAGTAAATACCCTCCTTTCCTCCTCCTTTTCTTAGCTTTTATATCTGGAAAAGGTATGTGTTATCCCTTCAATTAATTTGGGTTAGCTGTCCTTATCTGTGTCCTTCCCCAAGACCTTGCCTACCCCAGCCTATTGACGGAGCAAAATGTTGAGAGCCGTGGCTGATGCTGTGCCAGTGTTGCTCAGCAGTAGCCAAAACAGTGCTGCATTACCAATGCCTTTCCAGACAGCAATGCAAAGCACTGTTAGGCTGTGAGGGCTACTGTTAGCAAATGAACTCTGTCTTGCCTAAATTCATTGTATTCAAAACTAATGTAGGAAAGATCTGTGATAAGTTATGAAATTGGCTCATAAATAATATAACCCAACTTAAAATTGACTATGAAGAGTTCCAGAAAGATCTCACAATGTTGAATGCATATATTGAAACTATTTGTCAAGAGAAATTATATGCCAATATAAAGCAATCTACAGGGGAAAAAAAAATGCCTTAAACACACAATTATACATTCCTACTTGCCAGAAAAGAGTAATATTAAATGGTTTTCTCAATGGTCAGTTCAAGCTTTAACAACACCTAAAATGCCATACAAATTAATAGGAAGCAGCAGAGAACTGACGCTAAATTAGAAATCATTATCACTCTGCTGCTGTACAAATTCACAATTAAAATACAACATATGGTTGAGGTAATTTCAACTAAACCAGAAAGCAGCAGAACTAGGAAAACACAGAAAATAGTGAAAATAATGTTCAAATGAGAAATAGGCTCCCTACAAAGAGAAATTAAATAGCCAGGAACCTTTTATATTGGAAAAAAAATCAGCAGATAGAAATGTTATGGAAGAGTGTAAAATCATCAGCATAAAGGAGACACTGAATAAGAAATTCTCAATTTTTTTTCCTAGTATTGAAACTGTAGCAAGATTTTTGCTAGTGGGGGTAGCTGTAAGAGGACTTCTATAAGAAGACACCAGAAACTGCCCAGATCTCAGACAGAGACAGTGCCAGCCAGCTACAAGCTGGACCCACCACTAGGCAAAGCTGAACCAATCAATGACATCAGTAGCATCTCTGTGATAAAATATTTAGGAATAAAAAATACAGCGCAGAAGCTGTAAGACAGGGATGAAAACGTGAGAAACACAACCCTGCAGACACCAAAGTCAGGGGACAAGGAGGGGGAGGAGGAGCTTCAGGTGTTGAATTCTAGGGCCATCATGCAGACTATGGTGAGACAGCTGTATCCCTGCAGCCACTGAGGTCCACAGTGAAGCAGGTATCAATATCAACCTGCAACCCATGAAGAACCCCGTGATGGAGCAGGCAGATATGCCCTGCAGGAAGCTACAGCCTGCAAAGTGCTCACACAGGAACAGGCACCCAACAGGACCTGCACCCCATGGAGAGAAGAACGTACAGGTAACAGGTTTTCTGGCAGAGCCAGTAGCAAGGATTGATGTTGAATTTAATGAAAGACTGTATCACATGGGTGGCACCCTACACCAAAGGAGTGAAAAAGCATGAAGAAAAAGGAAAGGCAGAGATGAAGAGCTTTGAACTGACTGCAACTACAATCTTCCCATCCCCTGTATGACTTGGGACTAGGGAGAGAGAGGATTGAGTTGAGCATAGGAAGAAGGGAGGGATGAGGGGAATATGTTTCTAGTTTTGTTCATCATGCTTTTCTTTTACAAATGATGTGTAATAAATTAATTTCTTAAAGTGAAACATGTTTTATCCATGACAATATTGTTAGGTGATCTTCTTGTCATTATTTTAATACATTGTATTTTAATGGAATTTTCTCCCTCTGTCCTTTTGAAGAAGTGGAGCAATAGAGTGGTCTGATGGCTCAGCCAAGGTCAACCCATCACATCCCAACATAAAGAGTAGCAAGTGTGTTTGTTCAATTGTCAGGAAGCAGGTTTAAAACAAAATCAATAGAACATTTTTTGACACAATAGCTATCCTACAACTAATTCAGAAGCAGTAACATACAACCATTAGCCACATTGTTGCATCACAACAGCCTGGCCCTTCATGACAAGAAGCACAAGTGCTGTATCAGCACAGGCATGTGGTTCCTGTTTTCAGGGATCAATTCCCTGGCAGGCTAATACCCAGGAGCTAATTTGCTCCTATATCCTGTGACAGGTAGATATGCTCTTATTCATTCTGTAGTTCCCCAGGCAGAAAACAAGTGGAAGACCTACTTGTTTTGCTTTCAGAAATATAGGAAGGATTAAGTTTTTACTCTTTTTACAGTGAGTTTACAAATTGAAAAAAAAATTGCCCCATCAAAGTTAATTTAATTTCTGTGGCTAAGTTCTGTAAGGTCAAGTTATTCATACATAGGCTGTTTGTAGTAAAAACTGAACTGTACAGATTTGCATCTTTTATCCTAAATATTGGTGAGAGGTGTTTGTTTTGGTTTTGTTTTGTTGTTGGTTTTTTTCTTTTCTTTTTTTTTTTTTCTGACTTTTCTGGAATGAGCTTCCTTTGCTTGATCTCTACTCAAGGATTCAGAATTTTTTTAATAGTCTACAATGAAAAAAAATTCCTTTATATACTCAGATCAGGAATTTTCCACTTGAATTATTGAAAATTGGTTTGAAATAAGGTGGATGGAGGGGGAAAGGAGGTAAAACAGTAATTTTTCAATAGACATCTAAAAGCAAATTGTACTTTTTCATAAATTGTTAATGTTCCTGGTTTTATAAATATGAAATATAGTTTCAAAAGAGTTGTATGGGTTGCATTTTAGAGGTGAAGTGGTTAAATTCATACATTTGAGTATGAATTCTTAATTTGTTATCTTAAATAACAGACATCTGCTGAGCAAAAAAAGAGAAATTAGGGATCACTGATAGTGTAAATCAGCTTAGCAAAAGGAATTTTAGGCAGATGAAGTTCTGTCTTCTGACATATGCATTTTGGCCATTCTGAAAAATTATTAGTCTTTTCTGTATTTCCACATTTATCAAATGGATCCTTGTATTTCAGACATATAATATTCTGAATGTGTACTTCATGACTATTATTCTACACTATTCTAGAAAATCACTAAAAGTTCACAAGTATTTAGGCCTGAATATAAATAAGGATTCATTGCAAGCCCTAACACAGATCAACTTATAGTATTTGTGTGCTTTATGATGAAACTATGAAAATAGAATGATCACACTGATCATTCAGTGATCACTCAGAAGTGTAGACTATGGCACAAAACAGTAACAAGTAAATGAAGACTGAGTTTTCACATCCATTGACAGAATTCCAACCTAGCAGATTAAATGAATCAAGAAATGACAAAGAGGAAAAGTGTAGAGGTTAAGAAAGGGAGGGTGAGACATCATCAGTAAACCCTGAGCTAAGCAGTAAGCACTGAAATCAAGAGTATGCACTGAGCTACTTGAATAGCAAATGCTGCTGCTGGCAAAAATGTAGGGATATCTGGTTTGCAGGTATGTGGATGACATCTGCCCCACCTACTGAGACATTGCACTAGAAATTATGATGAATCCTATCACCTACAAATCTGAAACTTCGTTACAGATAGCATTTTGTTATTTCATTGTGTGATGACTTACAATTGCATTCCGTGACTATTATGACAGATTACATAAACAAAATAATGTGGAATATCAGCAATTTATAATAAGTTTTTTGCTTGAAAGTGCCTTGGATCAAAAAAAAATTTTGGTATGAATACCGGTTTGCCTTTAAATAAGTTTGTTCCTGGAGATGTGCTCATGAATTTTCATGGACTCATAAAATGATTTGGGCTGTAAAGGACTTAAGAGATAATCTAGTTTCAACCTCCTCGCCATGGACAGATTCACCTTCTACTGGACCAGATTGTTCAAATCCCCATCCAGCCTGGTCTTGAACACTCCCAGAGGTTTTCATATGTGTGAATCTATACAAACCAGCTAAAGAGAAAAAACCTGTTTTCTTAGATGAAACAGAAATATATTTTCCTTCCAGCCTTATTTTGACAGATAGATTCATGGGTATTTTCATCTTTAATAAAGTACTAATGAAATCCCTTGAAAAGTAATGTACCTTACAAAATAGTAAATGATAACAACTGATGCACAACCCTTTGTGATTCAAGTCTTACAGATAAAATCAAATTTCGAATATGAATATACTGTGCTATATAATACTCTATTAATACACTAAATAACAACAGATGTAGTTTTTACCTCACTGAAGTATCAGTTTTGCAACGGCAGGGTCTTTTCTTTCCTTATCAATTCATTTACGTTTACGTGAAGCTTTCACAGGCATTTTAAAGGAATAAATTGGTACCCTGCAAATACTGAGGTCAATGCTAAATCTGAAAGCAGAACATCCATAGCTGTGTGGTTCTGCATCTGAGTTAATTAACCCTGCTGTTAGAGCTAATGAGCCTGGGCAATGTGCTGCAAAAATGCAACCTCCTTTTTTTTGCACCATGAAGTGCAAGCATACCCTGATTAGCAGGCCAGGAGATAAATATAGTATTCCTGTAAGCCTGCCTTTTTCCAAGGAAGTAGAGGTTTACACAATTTATGTGGCAATTTGAAATCATGTACTTTAACCAGAGGTTGTTACGGCCATTTTGAGGAAAAATTTAAACTTATATAATTTGACAGATTTAACCATCACATATGGTTCAATTTCCCATGCCCTTCCTTACCACGACTTTTTAAAACTTTTAACTGGACAGAGGTATAAAGCCATGTCTCAGTAGTGGCTGAAAAACAACTGTACCTCATCAAATAAAAAAATTAATAGGGAAGACAATTTTGGTCATTAATATGGTTTTCAAAGTTGTAAACACTTTTGAGAGAATTAATAACCAGTGCAAAAAGTCAAATTACTAAGATTTTGAACAATTAGGCTGAAGTAGAGGAAACTTCAAATTAGCTTTAAATACAGGCATTAGGAGAAATTCTTCTTTACAGCCTAATTTACTGTATAATTGCATTTTCTATATGTTTTATGATTTGTATGCTATGTGAGACTTAGGTCCAGCTTTGGTTAAGCATCACAAATTGGGTAAAAGCAATGATTGTTTCAAAGACTAAAGCAAAATACAGAAATTTAAAGCTACTTCCAGGCAATTAATTTTGTCTACCTAAACACTAAATCAAAAATAGCTGATTTATTAATGTAATTATATGCTAAGCAATTAAACAAGGATTTCAGTTATAGTGTCATGTATTCTGAATAAGTTTAACTTGAATTTTCTTTTTATAACTGTACAACATTACTTTAGCAGTCTGCTTGTGAAACAGACAGATTGAAACCTGAAAAAGATAACTATATAAAAAGTCTAAATATGAAAAAAAAAGTCTAAATATGAAAAAAAAACTCCAGACAAATCATGATGAGCAACACTGGAAAGCTAAATTAATTAAATATGATATTTAACATAAGAAAACATTTACAAATTATAAAGTATCATGTGTATAATAAATTCTTCTATTTATAGAAATACTTGACATTTTAAATATTCAGCTTAACAGAGTGTTTTTTAAGGTAAATGCTATTTTTTATTTGCCTGCAAATATCAGTTTATGAATTTTTATATTGGAAAAAACTATTTACTATCTATGTGATAAAAAAATGTGAATATTTGGATTTCTCATATAATTTTTCCTGAATGTAGAGGATACAAACACATTGATGTGCATGGAAATGGTCCTCAGCAATAGCCTGTAGATGGCCCTTCTTGAGCAAGGTAATCAGACCAGATGATCTCAGAAACTCAAACTCAACCATTCTGTGATGTTGTGACATGGTACTGTTGAGATGGTAATTTAGCATTTTTCATTGTCTTTTTAGTACACTGATTGAGATCTTTCCAGAATGTCTTCTCGAAAAAATTTCCACTGAAATTTTCTGGAACATGTTTCTGTATGAAATTTAAGTATTTAAATATTTATTTTATTTTGCTACAGAACAAATTTCAGAGTATTCCTTTCCAGCAAGAAGAAATTTTGATCCAAAATAATATCTCTAAGTAACTTTAATTACCACTAAAATATAAGGATTATTTTTTTTAAACAATGAGGAAAAACTCAGGGGAGTTGTTCATGCAAAGATTGGTGGATGCAGAAACAGGGTGGGCAATCCCTCTTGCTGCCTATCCCATGTTCCTGCCTGAGACAGAGCTGATATTGTATAACCCAGCTGGAGCACTTCTGTCAACACCAGGACTGGAGTGGCTCCTGCAGGGAAGGCTGTTTTATTTGCTGTGGACAGGGCAACTGCTCAAGTCATAATGCATGTGCAAGGTGTAATGCCCTGGCCTACTCAGCAGGTTTAGGGGAAGGTAGTTTGATTTACTCCATGTAGGACCTGAGAGAAACAACAAAATTTTCAGGAGGATCAATACTTGCCAGCTTTAGAACATTAAGAATAAGGTACCTAGCAAATTTTAAAAGAACATCCAGTCAAAGTAAGGCCTTTCCCACATGAAAAGGGGAAATTTCGTAGACTCTTAGAGCTGGGAGATTTCTGGCCCTTAGTATTTAATTTTTTGTCAGGACATCAGGAAAGCCAAAACCCTGGTGCCTGACCAGTCTGACAGCCTCCAGTTAAGGGGACCCTGAGCAGTCCTGCTGGACTGGGGCGTGTTTTGACTGACTTAGGGAAATACAACTGCACAAGAGAGAGCCCTCAGCAGGTCTTCCCAGTTTATGATCCCCCAGGGGGTCTTCATCTTTATGTGAGTATGTTACCCTCTGTCTAGTACCCTTGAAGGACTCACACCAAACAAGTTAACGTTTGATGATTGCTGTTGATTAGTATCCAACTGCTAAAACATATTCAAAGCAATACACAGACCAGCTCAAAACCCCAGTAAAATATTCACCATGCATCGATATGGTTATGACCCAACAGGCATCCCTCTGGGGAAGAAGACAGGTTCAGTCTATTGACTGATCCCAGCTGTTAAAATGGAGTATTCCCTAACTTTTTCCCCCATTCTCGACTTATTGTTTTACTTCTTCTCTGTTTAGGTGGATATTGAGTGACTCTAGTCATACATAGCTCTGTTACCAATTGGTATAAAATTCTTTCACTTTGCTTTTAAAAATACAGTCAAAAATATATATCACATGCCAAGTGAGGGGAGATTGTACCTTGGAGGCTGGTACCTTTGGCATGGAGTGGTGCCAAATACCAACTGTAATATATTAATATATTACAGTTAGGCTATAGTGAACAACTTTCATCCAA
The DNA here is from genome assembly GCA_013400575.1 of Peucedramus taeniatus. Classification (NCBI taxonomy): domain Eukaryota; kingdom Metazoa; phylum Chordata; class Aves; order Passeriformes; family Fringillidae; genus Peucedramus; species Peucedramus taeniatus. The sequence continues at coordinate 1,796 of WBNO01014384.1, read as the reverse complement.
TGAGAAAGATTTTGGCACAGTGGGAAACATCTCTGAAGTTAGAAAGGTATTGCCTAGGTGCCATCAGTTAAACTTTGTGGGATCAAATACATGACTGAAACGCTGTAACTCATGGCTTATAAGCAGATCAAAACACAGGCACTCAAGGAAGGGGCAGGGGACAAGAGTTGTCCCATGTGTGAAAAATATTGTTTCCACCAAGCTGTCTTTGGAAAACAATGTGGAACAGATTGAGAGTTTATGGATGAAAATCAGAGGCCAAGCCAATAACCAAAACCTTGTGGCTTGTGTTTACCCTAATAAAGGGTAGTCTGTCAGTGAAGTTCAACTACAGGAAGAATCATGCACACTGGCTTTATCCAGTCTGGCCACTTCTCTGCTGACAAAATAGAGCAGCAAGCTGTAAACACCCCCAAAAACCCTTGAGGTGCTTTGAAGAGAGGTTCATAATGTAGGTGGAAGCCAAATCAGAGGCAAACCCTTACTGGTACTGTTGCTTCCCAACACACATAAACTAACTAGAGAGGTCAAGGTTCTTGTCAGCCTGGGTTGCAGTGGTCATGCTAGTTTTTGCTTCAGTTTTCAGTCTTACAAATCCCTGAACATCAAGCACTTCCCATAATAAAAGAACACCAGATTCATGACCCCCTGAGGACCCTGAGTAGGCATAAGTCTATGGGACCTGGTGAGATGCATCCTGTAGGCAATTCCTGAGGGAATTAGCTGATGTAGTTGCCAAGCCACTCACCACCATATTTGAAAAGACATGGCAGTCAGGTGAAGTTCTTGGTGACCGGAAAAAATGGAAACATAGCACCCATTTTTAAAAAGAGTAATAAGGAGGACCCTAGGAACTATCAACCAGTGTTGATAGTTCCTCCCAGCAACTTATCACCTCAGTGCTTGATAAGATATGGAACAGATGCTCCTGAAGTTATGGAAGCATTTGGAAGCCAGGGAGGTTTTCAGGGATAGTTAATGTGGCTTCACAGAGGGCAAATTAAACACAGCTTTAAGTGAGTCAATTACTGAGCAATAAGATGTTTCAAAATAATTTTTATCTTGTCTTCCAATTTGAAAGCCTGGCCTATACTCTCACATACTGAAATATCCCTGAAGTAGATGCTCCTGATATAAGACCTTTTACTCAGAGGTAAAATTTTGCATTTTATGGAATTTCTAGAAATGAAGAACAATTTCAGTTTATGCTTCTCTGAAGCAGTTTTATTTATACTATTTTGTTGTTCATTCTTCTTTCCCGGTCTGTGCTGCTTTATTTTTCAGTGTAGCATCAGAACACAAAATTCAGTCACTCGCTGTGCTCTAGCACATACTTGGGTTAAAATTGGTCACTTAATGAACAGGCTTGTAGGAAATATTTTTGACTGGTCTCCTCACATCATACTGTTTTTTGTTTTTTTTTTTTCCCTTGAAGCAAGTTTAAAATTACTGTTTTCTGAAAGAGAGTTCTTCCATATCTTTTACACAGCAAAATCGCCCATTTAATGAATGTAAGGCATTACTGAGAATTCTTTTTTATCTCTAAAGAAGAAGAATGAAAATTATGCTAATTCCTTTCTCAGCTAATTGCTGCCAGGTTCATAGGATATGTTCTGAGTGTTGAAAATGTACAATGAAGCATGAGTGAGCATAGATATTAGCATTTGTCTTTTTCACTTGGGTTCATTTTAAAAATAGTATGGTTTGCTCATGTAGCACTTTGAGTCCATTCTGGAAAGTGCTATAGTATTAGTTAAGCCTAAAGGTTTGGGTTTGGTTGAGCATTCATTATTTTT
>WBNO01014383.1:0-26282 GCA_013400575.1 Peucedramus taeniatus | reverse complement strand
AAGTATAAGTAAAACCAGAAGTATACAGAAGCTAGCAGAAATTATTTAGAAAATACTAACTGTTCAATGAACAACGTAGCTGAGCTTGGGCTATATGGGAAAGTTGCAAGCATCATCATTAAAATTGGAGCTGTATGGTTTCACCTTTTTTGGTATTATATTTCAAAAACCCTTTGTTGAAAGAAATGGCGTGATGGAGACAGAAGTGATGAATGCACTGAAAAATTGCTTCCTGTCATAAATGACTTTATAAACCTACTGGGAAATTTTTCATGTCTACATCTGCTAGATGGTGACTAATGCAGGATAATCAAATTAGAAATCATTCAGCCAGTAGAGACTAGTGACCACACGAAGGTCCAGTGACTAAAGCAAGATTAGAAGTTGATATGTGTAAATCACAACTGATTCTAATCAGAAGCAGATGCCTGATTTCAGACAGGTCTTCATGGACAAGATGTCAGAAGAGATTAGAAATAATTGAGTAGATGGAGACAATGAAATGCAGACTCCATTATTGTACAAACAATTGACAGAACTCTATGCAAGTAGGTAGGTATGCATAGCTTAAATGCAGTGTCCACAGAGAATATATACTAGTAGAATAAGTACTTTCTACCTTATTTAAATCAATAATACTTAGTGTGTACATCATATGTAAACATATTGTGAAAATGTGAAATAGTTATTAAATTTGACATAGGCACCATTAGATTTGACATCTAGACATGTAAACATAACATTTGTTATTAATACATAGGCTTTATGTATGTTTTTGAAAATAGCATACATATTGCTATCATAGTTATATGTTCATAGTTATCTTAAAGCAAATCTAAACTGTAAGCTGCCCTTTAAAATGTTCCTACCAGTGAATATCGATTAAAATCCTAAAATAAGTGAAAAAATGTTTGCTATTATATTTGATCTCTCATTCTCATTTTGTACTGTAAATTTTACTGCAACTTAGTGAAACCTTTCACTCATTACTGAAATACATCTTTTCTTTTTTATTTCATATGTCTAATGTAGAAGCTGTTTTAATGCCTGATAAAGAAAATAGGAGCTGCATAAAGAGAAAGTATGATTTTTTCTACTTTAATAATTTTAACAATTTATTGGATATTAATGTGTGTCTCCACCAGTACTCTGAAGAATAAATGCTAAACATATATCATCTCCTCTTACCATTACCTAATTCACATAGGCACAGAGAACTGAATATAGCGAGTTATATGTTGTATTATACTGGTTTGAATTCATATAACAGTATAATGTACAACTTGTATAAACATTGTTCTCAACTGTATCTGGAAGGAGATGTTTTGCAACAGAAGGGTTTCTAGTGCTAGTAGAAGACAAAAAAACACTCTCTATAAAACAATGACAGTATTTTACCCATAATTAGCAGAGCAATGAACACTGGGAAAAGAAGTTTTACTTTCAAATAACTAATAGATTTTAGAAAAGCAATTGTGAAATGCGGGGCATAGGTTAATTTTACAAAATGAGTTATTTTTATGATTCTTCAATTTTTAGTTCTTTGCTATTTTTGCTTAGGTGACTTCTCAGACCCCGATAAATTGCCAGCTCCTCAGTATGAATATTCATGTGACTCATAACACATTACACTTTTTGATTGGCCAGCTAAATCTCACATGGCTCTGTCTCCTGTCTAGATGACTGTTTTACAAATTATATTTGCTACTTTTTAATCTTAATTTCCTATGTAAATCCTCCTGTGACTGAGATTTTGACAAACACATACACAAGCACTTCACTGATACAAATGATCTTCAAAGCCAAAGAAAAATTTAGACAAAGTTAGAGCCAAAGGATGTTAGAAAAAATGTATCAGAGGCTTTCCTGAAAACTGGGTGGGTGGGTGAGGTTACTGGGCAGGACTTACACCCTGAATTTACAATAAAGTTATACCTTTACTATCACTGACTGAAAAGGGCCATCAAATCCACCAATGTCTTTCAGCTAAATGTTCTTTATTGATTTTCATAGTAGGATTTTCAATATGGGCTTGGGAATAACACAGAAGTTTGTTTCCACGATCACATAATATGCCTGGACTCCTTGCAGGTAAAAGTGATGACATTTGAGTAAGAGTTCTGCACAACTGAAAACAATGTCAGTAAGAGCAGACTTTAGATGCTGGCTGCTGTTAGAGCCCATATAGTCAGTGTCACTAATCCAGAGATGAAATCATACTCCACTGCAGAAAAATAGGAACTTCAGCTCACCCAGCCATGAACAATAGTTTCCTAAAGATCAAGACAAATATTTGTACTCATTTGTACAATGACTGATAGAATAAGAAAAAAGAAGGGAATTTGTCTAAGTGTATATAAGATATATTTAGAAGGATAAATGCATGACTCAAAGCACATGTGCAATTAACATCTAAGTCCTTTTCAGCTTCTGAATGCAAACATCTAGAAGCAGGAGAAATTAGCAAAAGCAGCAAGTATATTACACACACTCAACAGGCAGAATTTTCAAGCAGGAAAAAACCACTCTTTTGTTAATTCTTTGAATCAACAACATATGTTGTTTACTTATTGTTGCATCTTGCAGAAAAAATAAAGTTGGCTTCAGCAAATAATGAGCAGATGAATTTTGAAAAAAGGGGACTGTGTGGCTAGAATTACGAATACCAGACAGTAATGCCATTATACTGTGGGCTTAAGGTTTTTCCACAGCAAAATAAAAGCCTGCCAGGCAGACAAACAAATTAGCTGATGATGGACCTCCCTTCCACAGCTAAACTTTCATCCAAGACAGTCAGTTTAACTAATGAGGAATCCTCCTCTTGTCCTACAATCATAATTTGAAAGTGGTGTGGAACTGATAAACTGAAAAGTCAGTCAAGTTTTTGGCCTTTCTCAGGAGTGTCTTTGACATCAGCTAGATGAGAATGTGAGGACTCAGCCGTTTGAGGAAGTCTCCAGTGATCTAGCCCCTAGAAAGTCTCAAATAACTTCCTTAGTCATAACAGGCACTTTGGCCTGACTCACAGAACAGACTAGCATGTAAGTTCAACTCCCACTTAAAATTGTTAGTGGTTTGAGTTCATCTCACTTAGTTTTAACCAGCTTAAATGTACAGGTCTAGTCTAAACTAGACACTTTCCAAGGTCCCTTAAAACTCCTTCAGTTTCTGAATTTTCCATCTGAACTCTTTATAATTTTGCTTTAAGACGTGCTCAGTTTCAGAAAAATATCATATATTAACTTGGTAGCTATCTTATATTTTGCTCCTTTTGAACTCACAAAATGGGAGTTTTCCAGCCTCTGACATCTGTGGACCATCAGTTTCAGAGTATACACAAATTCTCATGTAAGTGCAGGGACAAAGTGCTGCCCTTTTTCAACACAAATATTTTGCTATTTGATCATTTGGATGAATGAACATTCAGCAATTTATTTCCCTGTCACATGATACAGCCTGAACTGACTTCCTTCACAATTACTATGACTAACAACTAGTAATGTGCTAAATAGTGACCTCTTTGGAGAGAGGGCAAAAAAAGAGACAGATTTTCTCCTGTCTTCCAATTTTTACTTGAGCTAGCTTAATTTTCACAAAATGAAATGAGGAAGCCAAGAAGTAGGTGAGGGTGTTTTGCCCTGAACTCTGTGGAAACATGTATGAAAATATGTCTTAAATGTAATGAAAGTCTAATCATCATTTGCATGGCAAAAACATGCTATTGTAATGGAACTGATGGTGTCACATTAGTACTGACTGAAAAAATTGGACAGATAGATGGATAGAAAGTACAGGTTTTGGGGCAGATGTGCTTTTCATTTCGGTTGCCACTGAGCGAAATGTTACTTCCCTTTGTAGCAGCTCTGTGAGAAGACTTACTGTGTCAAAATGAAAATATAGAGAAGTTTCTTTGCCTGCAGTTTTTTAAACCCACATTATAAGGCATTCCACAAAAAANAAAAAGGAAAAAAGAGTGAAAGAAACATACAACAACCAAAAAACACAAACCCACCCAAAAAAGACCCAACAGAGTGGATTTAAAATAAAGTCTGTGGAATCAGAATTTTCCTTCCAAATCAGCTTTTGTGTCTTTGGCATCTAGAATTAATGACCAATGGCTCAGCAGGTCATTCATTTTTTTTCTTGGAGACATGGATCTTCCCCAAAGAAAGTTCATATCATGTTCTGATATTCAGGGAGGAGGACTGGGATAGAGCAGTAATTGTTTGTTTGTACAAGAGATAAACTGCTGGGATGACTTCCCAATTCTGGTTTACATGACTTTGTTTCTAATTTCTGAAGATATGTTGGTCACCCAATCCAATACAGTTGTCCTTCTAACTATACTAAATCAAAGACAAAAAGGCTAGAAAAGTGTATCAGAAAAAGGACAATGCTTTTGGTGCTTTTTAAAATATAATCAACAGAGCTGTAATGAAAAACTACTGTTATTGTCCTCAAGTCTTGTTATGGACTGAAAACATCACAAATTATCAGAACAAAACTTATTGGTTCATATGCTCCCCTCATTTTCCCAGTATACCATCTGAAGTGATGTATTCTCCCTTGAATATGGAGCTTCCATAACTCCTCTTAGCCTGATGCTTCACATTCCTTCAGATATTAATTTGTGATTAATTGTGACCTGCACATTTGTCTTCTAATCTATCACGCAAACTTCTTCTCTCTGCCTCATGGTGCAGTTTTGGTATCAAAACTGCTGAAGGCTGTGAGATGTACTGGCAATAAAGTTTCCATGAGCAAGAGTTGATCTGGAGGCAGGTTGCGCCTCATTATCAAAATACAAGAAGAGAAACTTAAGGAAATAACAAGACATAGTAATAAGGAAGGAATGCGTTTTTCTTTGTTGCACTGGTGGACAGAGTCAGAACAACAGAGGAAACAATATTCCAGAGAGCCCACCTGGCCCCACTGTGCCATCAGGATGTCAGCAGGTGTCCTACTCTACTGGAAAGAGAGAGGATGTTTTGGCTGATCGCTCTAGTCTGCAGCACAACTCAAAAGCCTTGTGGTAGAACTAGGTGATATGTGCATTTCTCTTTCTACTTGTAGCACACTAACTTTTTATTCAGCCTTGCTTTTACACATTTTCCTATGACAATATCAAGCATGAAACAATGTTTAGCTGAAGTTGCACCCACTGTTGCTTCTGTATGAGAAAAACTTTCCCCTGAACCACTGAAGTTGGTTAATGGTGTCTAAATTTCCACAGGGCTGTGCTCTCTGAATCAGAGCAGTGCAGAAATAGCTCTAGAATCTCATCTTTTGGCCTTTTCAATCCTCTGCTCTGATTTCAGAAAGATATTCATTCAGAGAACATATCTCCCAAGCAAAGCAACCATTTAGAGTATTTTGATAGGATGCTTCAACAGAACAATTTTATTAACAATAAACCATGAAGCCAAACCTGACTCTGCTTATGAGTTTAAAAGCTCTTTAAGAGCTAAAAGGTGATCTCAGCATCTCATTGCATGGATTAATCTTAGAAACTGTACTTCCTGGTATGCAGCCTCAAGACTGCTCATCAGTTTATCTGATGAAAATTAGTAACACAATATTATAGTGAATGGCCACAGTCTGTATCACATTATGAGAGCAAAAGGCCATAAGAAGTATCCATATAAATCTAGTCAAGCATTGGTACCTTTAGGGTTTTTTGCCTCTAAGCCCTTCCCAAAAATCCTGTGTTCCTCTTACCTTGAAATTCTACAAAATTTTATGGATAATCTTAGTATACAATTATGAGAAGACCAGGACTGTCTCCCCAAATAGAAAAATATGGATCAGCAAGGCATATTGAATATTTATTGTACTATAAGTTTTGTTACTAAATTAAGTAAAAAATTAGTATAGGTTCAAAGAGAATTGCATGGTGGGCTCGTTATTAATTGAGAGGAGGTAATCATGTAATATACTATTTAATAATTTTCAGAAAAGTTGTATTCCCTTCCAGTAAGCTCCAGAGGCACTACTTGCCCTTTACTACTAAATGAATTTCCAGGCAGTATAAAGTGGATTGACTATGACAATAAAAAAATGTAGTGCAGATCTATGATGATTTTTTTTTAAGAAAGCACCTACTCCAGTCGAAAATGTCAGAACAACATAGCTGTTGAAAATAAATTTCCTCAAGATATTTCAGACAAAGGAAATAAAATTTCTGATGACCCCAAAAGATATTTTTTTTTTCTCCAACAATTGTAGGGCTAAGTGTTTTGAATGACTGAATGAGAAGAGGGTCTTAGGAGACTAAGGTTAAAATGTTGGTGCAGAGAGATCACAATAGTCAAAATCTGGGAAGATGATGATTTTGGTCTAGAATTCTTTGAAGGCTGCAAGATGAACTGCAAACAAAAGAATTTGTACTAAAAAGCAGCAAAAAGAAATCCTCTTTTTCAACATATATGCTTTCTTTCAGCTTATCTGGTTTTATTCAGAAAAAGAAATATTTTTATTACTTTTTGATCCACTGGCTTCAGAGTTCTGAAACTGCCTGTAGATGCTGTACCCTGCTGTGTACAAATTAAGTAAATACATAAACCCAGTCAGCTTAAATCTGTCAAAAATGCTTCTAGAAACAGGCTGTGCATGCAAGGACAGCAGATGGAAAAAGCTTTCAACTGTGATGAAATAATCTATGCCCAAACCATTCAATCCAGTCAGTCAGTTCTGCAGAATTATTTTTCATAAGACACTTCAAGATGGACTCATTCTGCAAAGTCGTTTAGAAATGAATTGATTTTTGTGGGTTTAAATGACCCTTTATAAAATGCAGATTCTTCCTTTTGCATACACACATGACATCTACAGGAATTCTCTGTTCTGCTGAAACTCTGCCATTCTTACAGGCGTCAGGAGTTGGCTGTTACTGGAAGAAAGATACAAATGTTGATTGTCCTCTAGATGGATAGGACATGACAAATTTTGTTTTGAACTGCCTTGGGGTACAGAAGATTTCAGTTCTCATCTTTAAAGGCTGCAAAGCAAAAGTCTTGATTTGAAACAAATTGGAATTATTACAATAATTGTCTGATTATACATGGCCTGAAATAAACCTCAATTTCAGTCCAGTTCAGGAAAATCTAATGAGGTTTGATATTTACACCTATTTCCTGGCTCCAAGCCAAGTTAATGTTCTCATCAAATCTGATTGGCTCTGGCAGGATCAAAATATCTGTCATTATAATAATACAAACACTGAAAATAAAGTTTTATAACACAGTATTGTAATCCATAATTATGTTAAAAGTCTATCTGACTTTACTATCTTTTTTTACCCCTTACACTTTTTACCCATATTTTAAAAATTTGGTTGCAGTCCCTTGGCAATCTTGATACACCAGGATATCTAACTTCATTGGCAAATGGAGAACTGAGGAACTGGGTCAAAAAAAGGATTTAATTGTTTTAGGGAAAGTAAAATCCAGACAGCTCAGTTTTGCTCAATAGCATGGTTTGATTCACTTTTACTCATTGTTTGCACCTAACTAACAATAATTGCTGTATCAGCCAACAACAAAATTCTGATGAGAAAGGACAGAAGAAGCAGCTCTCGGATTGATCACCAGTACTACTTCTGATGAGATGGCAGCTTTTTAAATACCATCTAAAGCTTAGTTTTAGCATCCATTTTATGACCAACCACACCACAACTGCAGGTGGCCTTACGTGGCTTCCCTGGACAGGCGCTGTCGGGGTACCCGCGTGCACTGAGAGCATCTCCACTTTCAGCTGCGCTGGTAACTCCCCCAGCCCACCAGACATCCGAGCCTGGATATACTAATGATTTCCTCACCAAAAGGAGCAGGAGGACTCTTTGCGAAACGAATCCAGAGAGGTTTATTAAGGGAAGTTGGAGGGTCCAGGTATGGTGAAGGGATGAGGGATCCAGGAGGAAAGGAGCAGGAGTAAGCAGGAACGCAGCCCTCGCTGAAGGGGAGCCAAACATGAAGAGCCCCCGCCAAAGGTGGATACAAAGTATATAACAGTGGGAGGGTAGGAGGGGTCAGGGTACCAATTGTCCAATAGGGAAAGGGACTAGGGGAGGAGTTGGAGAGGAATGACATGGGTTAAACCAATAAGAGAATCAGGTGGGTGGGACTGACATGAGAGAACCAATGGGGGAACAAAGAACCTGAAGTTTTCTAGGAGCAGGGAGTGGGCAATGGTTGACAGACATTTTCTCATTAACACAGGAGAGCATTTATTCTCCACAACTTAAACAATGTTAGTCTCCCATGGCATCCTGTCCTTGTCTTCCTCATCACCGACTCTCACACATGACTTTGTCTAAAATGTTCTGGAGAAACCCAGAAAGTTTCAAGTTGTCATAATTGAAGCCAATTTGGACAGAGAATGGATTCTTGCATGTAGATTAGGTACACTACCTAAGCTCATTGACTGGTCCAGGCCAGTGCCTGCACAGTGATTCAGATCAGCAGACCATGGTCTCAGGGAGGAAAACACTGTTGGACTATTGGGTTATATCCTGAGCAGATCCTGGAGTCCTGCACATATGAAATCTTACTCATTTTGCAGATTGGGAGATTTCAATTTCTGCTCAGAGGAAAGCAGTAGAATGCATCCCAAGTGAATAGAGAAGATGGGCATTTCCTGTTATTTTACTGTACTCTCAATAGAAAAAAGACAAGCATGTACCGTAGACTGGATTATTCTTTGGTGATACCTAGGTTACAGGTCATACAGCAGAGTTGATTTCCGTAACATGAAATACCATCTGCAGATCTTAGAAAGGTTTTTTTTCTCTTCAAAACTGATTAAGGAATGCAAGCAACTACCTTAGTAGAACTCAGATAATCTTTCTTCCCTTTTCGGAGACCAGACACTTCAAACTGGAAAGGTACCAGGGCCTTTATGAATAGATTGAATGAATAGATTAGACCCCCACTATTTTATAGTGTTACACAAGAAATCCTGACAGAAGGAACTCGGGTCTTTGGTTCACAGGAGAGGCTCAAGGTCCTTGTCTGGGAGGAAAGTTCACAATTGTGGATCAACCTGCCAAGTCCTGGCATAAGCCATGTCATGTCAAGAATAAGCATATGCATATGAAAATGGGAAAATCTGTCTGGAAATCAACTAAGTCTGAATTCATGCAAAAATATGAAGAAAAGGATAAAGCTAATCCTCAGTTTTTCATGGGCTGCCAATTCACTTTTCTCTGATAAAAGAAATGATTTATTTGGGCTTCAATTTCAGAGTGTAATGCAGGGATTCAAAATTCATCTAGGTATTGGTGCCTCCACAGAAATGAACCAGAAGGAAAATTGAGCTTCTATGTAGTTATTATGACCCACTGGCAGATGTGTGGGGATAAACTGTGTGGAAATTACCTACTATAACTCAAACCCTCTCCTTTTCCAGCCTAATCTTTCCCTAGATGCTAGATGCTCACCCCTGTCTCATAGCCAATAGTGAACTGATACACAAATAACAGAAAAGAGTCCCGACATTACCCCATCATTGCAAAATCAAGTATTGGTGTAGGCTGTTGGAAGTACAGCCTGAACAGGGAATGAGTTTCATGACTGTCCAACCTGGTTTTCAAGGGAAAATATGCTGTAATCCCAACATAGTTCATTGAGAGCTGAGTACAGAAGTTAGTTAATTAGAAGCACACAGAAACCACAGAAAAATCAAACAGAACTGAGACTTGTGCAGATAGAAAGGAGGTTTCTAACTGGAGTAAATACTTACCTCTTGCAAATCATATATACTTTTGCCACTGTCAGTTGTAGTATATAACAGTTAGCTTTGGTCTTGAAGATTTGGTCTTAGAGATATTATCAGGACTATTGGTTTGGGAAAAGAGGTGCATACTACAGACATTTTAAGAGAACTGGGGGACATAACTCATAGCTACAGGAGACTTCATTCTTGACTGAATAGGTCCATACAGAATTCTAAGACTGGAACAGTGTTTTGTAAAAAAAGTGAGCACACTGAAGAAATGCTACAAGTTTAATTAGTATCTTTTCCTGTTTACAGTATTAAAGAAAACACAAACTTAAATTTGCACCAGAAAACTTCATATAAGCTTGGAAGAAACATAGTACAAAACCTGGAAGGACTCAGAATCATTGTCTTATATAATTCAATGAAATACATTGAATGTGGTTCAGAAGACATGACAGAAGACTGCACTGTCCATGTAATTCCTATATTCTTAAAAACAAATAAGAAGCAGAACAGGAGTTCTCAGTGAGGATAATTTTACTGTTCCAGACATTAAATAGGAATAATAGATCTGTAGAGGCAACAATAACATTTTCATAACTGTGAGTGAAATCTCACTGTTATACTGTTGGAACCAAACCATAATTTTCCGAACACAGTGATCTCCAGGGATTATTTCTTCCAAGTGACTACTGTGTGTTAGCCAAACAAGATTTCTTCAAAGTCTGTGTGTGTTATATCACTGCATGTGCATGTTTGTGCATGGGTGTCTGCATGTGTAACTTAAACTTTTTACAATAGTCTCGTCTGAAGAAAAAACACATAAATAGTATCCCAGCCACAGAACATCTTACAAATGAATGGGTATTGTTCCCTTTTGACTAACAGCTGCTTTTAGTTTAAGCAGTTTACTGTAGCTAAAAGCTCTGACAATCCAGATACTTTTTGCTATCGAGGTTTATCTCAACCTGCTAAAGTCTAGATAAGGGATTGCCAGTTTTCCTGCTTCAAAGGAGACAAGAATAATTGGAACTATAAACTGTCCCATTTATCATTAAAATGCACATTTTTATAGGACCACAGAAAGCATCTGTATCTTTACTAAGACAGGACATGCATTAGACAGGTTTAAAGTGAGACTGCTCAATACAGCAGATCACTTGTCTGACATTTACAGATGTTAATGTGCACACACTTATTTCAGGAGAGGAGGAAATAGCACATGCTTAATCAGAAGATTATTTCACAGAGTGAGGTACTCACCCTGAGTGGGTCTTTGCTTTAGCTGAAGCCAAGGGCTCTTAGTCCTTCACCAGAGTAACTCAGTACCTTCCAGGCCCTTTAACATTTTTCAGTACTATTTCTCTCACTTGTGCCTTGGCATGAAGACAATTTTGTACAGTTTTGTACAGCTAGATCCAAGACCAGTGCAATCCTGAAGATTATTTTAAATAGTATTCCTTGGCCAAGTGTACCAATTTTTCATTTCCACAGTTCATTAACAAAAAGTGGAAACTACCAAGCCACTAATAGCCCTGATTTGTATCAGATGTACATACTTCTTAATGGTCAATTTGGTGGGATCTCCACTTCTTTTTAATAGCTTGCAAATTCATCAGAGTGCCAAGTTAAAGTTAAGATTACTCCTACAGGCTGCAATTACCATTCAAATTTATAAATTCTACAGTTTTTGCAGAAGAAAAAGTTAAAAAAGAGGAAATTTCAATTGATTTTCTCTTGTGTCCAGTTATTCTAAAATGGCTTTCTGCTGGTTTCCACTGGTACACTGTTAAGAAGGCTGTCTGATAAGATGCCCATTACTTTCCCCAGTAAAAGATATTTTAGTGTTATCATAAAAGAGGAGTTTGGCTAACAAATCACTATGAGAGAAACGTATAGCACTTCTAACAAATCCAGTGTTCTCGGTCAAGTTTTTTTTCATTTAAATGCTCTCTCTTTCTACAAGAGATGGGGTTTGCAGGATGTATGAGTAGCCTCCAGTAAGCAAAATTACTTGTTCAATGAGAATGAATAAAGAGGAACCAACTGCAGATATTTTGATGATTTCATATATACTTTTTAGATGAGTTTCCTAAGGAAACAGGAGTACAAAATCACATGTGCACAGTCCCAGCTCCCTCAGCTTCTCCTCCTAGGTCAGATGCTCCAAGACCTGAAATGGTCCAGCATGGGAGGCTGCTGGCCTGCTTTGCTGTCATGGTGCATTGCTGGCTCGTGGGCAACCCCTATCCTTCAGGTGGTCTGCAGGTGGACCCCAGACCCATCTGCTGGTCTGTCTTTCTCTAACAACTTTTGAATCCTCTGATCAAACCCACCTTAATAAAGGATAGGAGTCTCCAAAAAATATTTTTCAGTGCACACAGAGCTCTGGACCACTGTCATAACTGTCCCATATTGTTCAGTGAGGCAGATTTGGTGTTGCTACAGAGCAAGATATTTAAGGGTGACACATCTATGGGAAACCAGACTTCTTTATTTCCTCTATTAACAAAACATCATCTTGTTTGTTGTTATTGCATGGGCTACAGACATACTGTAGCCACCCCTGATAACTAGCTCAAGTCTACAATGCAATGACATATGAAAATAGACCTTAAAATCAGATGAGTCCTGAAGGACTTTAATAAGACTAGGAAACTGCTCCTAAGTTATTCTACAATGAATATTACAGTAAATAATCTTAATGAGCCCAAAAACCAAAAGAAAATTGTGGTTTTTTACCATAGGGTTCTGACAACCTGTTATGAAACTCTGACTACCTCTCTTTATGTTAGATGTCCTAGATAGCTTTCTGATTATTTTTAAAAAGATATATTTTGTAAGCCTCTTAGCTTCTTTATGAGAGGAGTCTATTTTTTTTTGGTTTTCTTCCTATCATCTTGTGTGAGTGTGGCTTGACTGGTTTTTTTTCTAGACCCCAAATTTTTTAATTATTTATATACTTTGAGGCCAAGCTTTACAACAGCTCTTGATACTGTAACCTGTGCACTAAACTAGATTTTATTCTTGAAAAGTAATGTAAAAAATTAGGCTGTTTCATTGTTCTACAATTACTTGATAAGTGTACAAGGCCCTGTGTTTGCCTGGCACTTCATACATCCAAGAGCTTGGGAGTGGTTTGTTCAAGGATACTAAAAAAATCAGTGCTGAATTTCCTTTCTTCAAAGAGCTGTTTCATGGTAGAACTGAATGAATTTAAAAACTCATTTAAAGGTCTGGCAATATGAACAACATTGGCATATAGTTTTTCAGCAAGATGAAATATGCATGTGGAAGAATAAGGAAAAAAATCAAGATACTTGCAGTATAATCCATTTAGCAATCTGTCTCTAATTTTAATGATGTATTTGTCATTTTATTACTCACGAAATGTCATTTATATGAAACTGTCACTACGATATTAGAGAGGAACAGCTTGTGTTAAACTGTGTAACATCTTTGCCAACTTTCAATGTTGGTTGCATTCTACCTCTTTAAAGTTTCCCTTACGCTTTCAATTCAGCTTGGATTTATTACTTCATGCACCAAAGTTTTGAACACAATGGCTGAAAAAATGTGTGCATTTCATCTTAGGGTGGATGTAGCTACTATCATGTTTAGTTACTTCAACAATAAGGAAAATATTATGAAAATTTAATATACAAAATAGCCTGATGTGAAATAATAATCTTACAGTATCTGGAAATTTCTATAATAATTTTTAACATCCATATCAAACTAATATCAAATAGATAGGGTTATAACCACTTTCAAAGTGAAAGAATAAAATTAGAATAAAATAAAGCAGTGATATTATATTTTCTTTTCTCTTAAAGATGCTTAATTTTTTTTTTCATATCAGATAATTTCTAAGGTCGAGGAAAAGTAGGTTTCTTTATTTTATATGTATATGTATGTTTATATCAGCAACTGTGATACACAGTTTATTGCAGTTAAAAGTAAAAAATTCACACCTAGTCAATAAATCCCAAATTTGTAAATTTTTCTTCAGGGAATACAAAGAAACACAAAGGCAAAACTTGTGTTTTTACACTTTTAAGGGATTTAGAGGTCCTTTTGTTCAGATCTGGTGCCGTTGAAAACTGCACCAGTTTTGTCTTGTTTCTCATGTTCTATTCAAAATTTTTGATGTAAGTAGTTAGGAATAACAAAAAACTTATGAATCTTAGAAGCATGGAATCACCTTTATCTTCTGTAGTGAAATGAAGGCAAATATCTGCCAATTACCTTTCTATCTCATAAGGAGTCAGGAGAAAGCAACAGCCTCTTTTAGAGCATTTGGAAGCATTAATCATAATAGAGCTGCAACAAAGTTGTGTCCTTGAACTCAACACTGATGTTCAACCATAAAGGACCAGACCTAAGCAAGTTTTATCTCAAACATTGAGTATTGCTGCAGGAAGTGTGTGATCAGAGAGAGTCCCACAGAGGTGGCACAGTGCTGTTCTGATCCAGCTTCCTGCTCCTCCTGGAGACTGGGGCTCAGTCCTCTTCCCCCCACCTCATTCCTTGGAGAAGGGCTGGCTGTGAATGCAGGAACAAAATGTGTGAGAAGTCTAATTTACATAAGAGGCAAGCACGAGTTTAACTATAAAAGGAAGCAGAACAGGCCCCTTCACTTTATTTTTCTATCTCTTTTCCTTGGCTCTCTTTCTCTCTTTTTCCTCTTTCTCTTTCTTTGTTCTTGCAATCCCTGCTACAGACCATGCACACGGTGGGGCCAGTGTAGGAGCTGATACTGGTCATATTCTTTGTTTTCTTCCCTTGCTTTGCCTGGACAAAGTGCAGCTACCATATTCTACCCCCTACTCCCTAGTGGACTTTATTGTGGGAGTGGGGACATTGTGGCATGGTGTTGTGGCTTGTTAGCCAGTGCCCTTGAATTCTGGTGCGCTGTGGCTTGTGAGCCAGCAGCTTTTGAGGGGTTTATTGTGGGAGTTGGGAACTTACTGAAGTGTACTTAATTAAGGGCTTGTTTGCCTCCACTCTTGTGGAAGTGTATTGTAAGAATTTAAGGGCTTGTTAACCAACATTTCAGTCTAAACAGTGGGCTGGTTGCTGAGGTTATGGCAACTATATAGTAAAACATAAGTGTTCCCTGACACGTGTCCAGTGTCTTTGTTCAGCCTGCTGAGAATTTATGTGGAACATCTCAATCCAAACCTATGGGTCACAAAACCAACAAAGGAAGTGTTTTTATTAGAATTAGTTAAAATTGTTCCTGAATTAAGATTAACGGTTACTGTAGAAGGAGAACATTTCTAAAATGAAACCTTTTGTCTACAAGCAACATTTTTTTCCCCAACACTTTCTAATGAGCAGCCTTTAATTTCCGTTTTTGAAACAAAGTCATCCCTTTAGAAGTTAAAAATTTTCAGTTGAGAAAAAAGAAAGTTTTGAAAAATGTACCAAATGGGGAAAGATATGGAGGATCTGTCATGTCTAACAAATTAATTCAGGTGGGCTGACTCCTCTTCACAGATGCAAAACTTTGACCACAGCAGAAAGGAGCATCAGAAGCTTGGTTCTGGTAATCCTCTTGGTTTGGTAAGAAGAAATGGGGGAAAAAAAGGTATTAAAATTATTTCAAAATAAAGAATAAATGTCATTGTGGTACTGGGAGGGCTGGTGGTTCCCTGGGTCAGGAGCCAGGGCAAGGCAGGGCAGGCAGGGGGACAGACAGGGCAGCCCCAGCCCTGGACATCAGGAACCTCTGTGGGAATGAGAGTAGGCTGAGGCTGGGATGAGCCAGGACAGGTGGAGACAGAATCCTACAACCTCCCTAGGATAAAATCTGACAGTTCCTGGGACTGGAGTGGGATCCTGAGCTCTGAGCAGGATAAGGAGAGTGCCAGGGACAGGCAGGGACAGTAGGGCTGCTGAGTGCGCTCAGCACTCAGGGTTTCAACAGATGCTCAAAGATAAAGTGAATCTTGGAAAGCCAGAGGCAAAGGTGAAAACTGAACACAACTCAAATTCTAGTTTAATCACTAAAAGGAGTGAAATTTTAATAGTAATAAAATCGATGCATATATTGATTGTAAAGAAATATTTCTGAGCTTATTTTTCCTCTAGAGAGGAGCATGTCCTCAAGTTCTTCCCTGTGAATCCTCACTTGCCATTAGCATTTGGTTTTAATCCACAAATCTTCTATGCTAATCTCAAAGCAATTGCCTTGTTTGTAGAAATGTGGAATTGAGTTTTACTAAATGATGTAAAATAACTTCTTGAGCATAATTCAGTTGGCTTCATCAAAAAATTCATGTGACTTAGCTATTTGTAGCATTTAAAAAATAATTTCTGAGTCTTTTTTGATCATCTTTCATGCCTTCTGAGGATAGACCTGAAATTAATTTATGGAAAAATGTTTGGAAAGTCATGTGATTTGCACATATACAGATATATTGTACTACCTGATGTAATCATAAAGGGGTGTTGACCCTGCCATTGTGAATGTTTTGGGCTTCATTCTGATCTTAGTTGAAGCACATATCAGATATATTTATCATCATATTATAAATATATCTCTGTATTCAATCACATAAATGTCAGGCCTGGTATACAATCTGTCATTTGTAATTCTGAATCCTAAAAGATGTGTCTAGACAAGTAATATAGATGCTGAAGAGATATAAAATCTAAATTCAGCTCCAGAGCACAGGCCAGTTATAGGTGCTCCCCACAGATTCTGAAGTAATTGGATGGAATGTCATCAAAATGTAACCATATTAAAGTGTTCCCTAGATTACCTTTCAACTGCACAAAAACATGAAATGTAAGAAGACTAAACCATGGCACCACATCTATTTTTACAGGAGACACACAAACTGTGGTTAAATCAGAAGTAAATTTCAATGTGTTCTCTCCCATATAGTTGTCATTGTTGAGCCTTTGAATGTCATTTTAAGTTTTATTTTGAAAAGAGAGAGGAATTAAAGGGAACCATTAACATTTTTAATGTCAGTTTTGGAAGCCTTCTTTTTATGTTTATGGTGTTCCTGTCTTAGGCACTGTATAAACAAGTCTCTTCCCTAACTGGACTCCTTGCCCATATTCAGCCAAAGTCACAATGCTTTATAAATTCACTGGATTATTTGCATCTTCAAAGGCAGGCATTTGTCAATGGGTCTTAAGTTCATGCTTGAAGTTAAACATATGTTTATTTATGGTCCCAAATAAGGACCTAAGTGCTTTGTTACAGCATAATCTTTTCATGTTCCTATTATGGTGCTATATAAACCACAAGTTTCAGTCTACAGGTTCTCACTGATTTTCCATAGGTATATTCACTGTTTAGGAGTAATGTCTCTGCAAGAGATTCTTTCTCAGGACTTTGAACATTATGACAGAATTTGAAAAGCCTACAAAACCACAGCAAAACTTGTTGATGTGATATGTGATGGTAACATGTGTGGATTCATCTCTTGCTACAAATTTGATGGCTCTTGCTGTGGATTTTTAAACTTGGGCAAAACCTAAAGGGTTATTTATCTGGTGGAACTATCTTGCACACTATAAACTGACTGATTTCCCTCATGCAACTACTCTAAAAAGAGTTATGTTAAGATTCACATAAAAGATGCCCTGTGTAGGGTAAATATCCATGGTTAGAAAAAAAAAATTCATTTGATTCTTGCTGTCTTCCAGCTATTAAAGCTTTACCCAACTAGCAGTCTCTAGGAAAAACATCTTAATTTTTTATTTATCTTCATGGTTTGACAGACTGCACTGAATCTGCCCAGACAGAAGAATTAATCAAATGAAATATCTGTGACAAGATTTGCCATCTGGTTTTGACTGCTACATGGCAAGAAAAGTTCTGTAAATACATTAATTGAAGACATTTATGGCAGCTCTGCATCATCAGAGCCATGTAACAATGATAAAATCCACTACTGAGCCTGACCTTGGAATATTTAATACTATTTTTATTCTTCACATCATCATGAAACTGGTTTTTACAGAGATTTAACTGTAGATATCACATTATTATCAGATTGGAAGTGGCCCCCATCCTATGATTCAATTAATTTATCATCCATTACAAGAAGTCCAGAATTGTTTTGAGAGAAGACTTTTAAGATCACCAAGTCTTAAGCAATGTGACAGAATTAGATCCATTATGTTTCATGTTATTTATTTCAATAAAAATAAATTTTGGAGGGAAAACCAAACCTAGTGAGTCATAGTCTAAATGTCTTGTCCTCCTTTGCAGATGCAGTTTTGTACCACATGACAGGCATGAAATCTGTTTCCAAAAAAATTCTGCAAAATTATGGTTCTCAGTAATGTGTAGTGTGGGGCAATATCCTTTAGGCTTTAAGGTGAAATGTTAGGTACCTAAAGATCTTTTTAGTTCCTATAATCTGTGAAATGTTTTCTTTTCCTCAGAGCTCATATTTTATTTGTTTTGAATGTGAGACAAAACATTAGGAAAGGCCTGGAGGGAAGTCTAGCACACAAGTGACTAGTAACAGTCTAATCTCCTTTTACTATTGGAGGAAAATATGTTTTGGTTTCTTTCTTCTTAGTCAAGTAAACAGATAAATATATTTCCCCTGGCTTCCATTACAGCAAGTTGGCAGTTACAGAAGAATCCTTTCAGTTTTGATTTCCTGTCAGCTTTACTAACAAATGACCGCAGAGTACAATATTCTCTTGGTGTGGTTTTTATAGACTCTGAGCCTTATAAGATGCATTTTTGAATGAAATTGCTATATGTTCTCACTTGTAGGGCTTGGTTTGTTTTCTGCATGAGTAAATTTCTTCTTTTAATGATTGTGTGAGATTGGGAAAATGATAGGAAGGATGTGGCCTGAAAAAGAACATTTGTAAAAAACCAAACTTTTCTTCCCTTGATCTTCATCTTCTGAGCTGGATTCAAAAGACTGGCTAAATTCAGATACAGACATAAACTGGTTCAGGCCACTTTTTCAGTTTGCCCATAGCAAACAGAAAAACCAAACCAAACCAAACCAGCTCCATGTGCAATGGGCTGATCTCAGGGAAGTCAGTGGTGTGCTGCTGAGTTTTTTTCAGCAGAGCTTGCTGAATTTTTTTCTCTCAAAGTTGAATTTTTTCTCTTAGATTTATCTTTCAAAGAAAGAGGCCTGAAAACAATACAGCTCATGAGTTGTGGTCAGAAGCTATGTGGCTCCCAAGCTCCTCAGTGGCCACTCCTATGGGCTGGGACTTAAAATTATTGTGCTGCTTTCTCTCACCTAAAGTTCCTGGAGGGTAGCCCCTAACCTTTGCATTTGTCTCTGCAGAATGTCTCTGTTTCACGCCAGGCATCTATTCACTATTCATGCGCAGGCAGACGTGCATCTTGAAGAGCAATCAAAAGCCTTCTGTATGAGCAACAGTCTTTTCCAACAATTCTTCTCTTTTCCAGAGTGAGTTTTCTTTGTCTACTCTCACACACCACAGTTATCTTTACAGGCATGGTCTCTGGAGGGAGTGAGGCAAATGTGGAAATGCCACTCTGCTCCGTGCCTTCACTGTGTTTTGCTCTCTGATACAAGTTTGCTCAAGTATCCCTGGGCCAGGATTTTGCAGAGGGAAAATGTCCTGCAGTGAGTGCTCCGTGCTGCTGCTGAGTCGGCACCTAGGGACACAGATAGCGGCGTGGGGCGGGGGAAAGGGGGGAGAGACACAAAGTGACTTCATCACTTCCACCCTTACAGAGAAGATAATGAGGAAAGCACTTTCCAAACAGAGAAAGTGAAGTGTACTCAGACAGCAAAGGAGGCCGAAAAAACTGCCAAGAGAGGATTGAAGAGAACTTTCCAAAAAGCTGTCCTTAGCAGACCATAAATCTCACCCAGAAGACAGTTCAAACACAACACTTCCACCAGCCCTACTCTTCCCTGTTTATTTTCTTCCTGTCAGCGTTAAAATAGAATAATAAAGTACCAGACAAACAAACAAGACAAACAAGAAAATAAGCAAGGAAACCCAGTAGAGAAGAAAAAGAATCGGTGACCTTGTCTGTCAGCAGTGCTGAGAAGTCTCTTGGATCACTCTTTGCAGCAGCCTGTGCAAACACCCCTGCTTCACCATGTCCAGTCCAAGAAAGGAATTCACAAACTCTTCTTAAGTGTCTGAAATATCCATTCAGAGGAATATGGGAATCCCAAGACTATATTTAAATATTTAACAGGGAAGCACATCCAGAGGTTTTGCTTTATGCCCAAGTGAGGTGTTTCCCTGTAAGCTTTGGCTGTCCAAGATCACATCAGCTTCACCCATTCCTTCTTGCATTTAGTTGGAAATTGCTTTAAAGGTAAGAAGTTTTTTACTCTCCTGAAGAATTTGACAGGGAAGTGGGAAGAAAAGTCCACCCTCCACAGGGTAATTTGGGAAAGATAAGAAACTGTACTGCCAATTTTGAAAGGCAATGTGCAAGACCTACCCAAACAGGCAGGGAAATGCCTCTTTGGAGGAAGCCACACAGAGAGTGAGCCTGGGGAGGTGTAGCAAGCATGCAGGAGGAAAACCAAATGGATTTCAGTTGGAAACCAGCCTGGTCTCTGTCAAACATACCAATAAAACTGACATGTTCCTGCAGACTGAGTTGGTAAGATCTGCATGTCGTGATGGGAAAAAGTACCGATAAGAAAATTTAGCAGCATTCACGCAAAGGCCAGTTAAAGAAAACTGAAAAGCCTTTTTTTTTTCTTCCTTCTTTTGCTTTCCAAGCATATGTATAAACCAGGCAGGAAGGTAGGACTTAAAAAAACTTACAAAGAAAGCTAAAGGAATTAATGCTCAGGGATTAGTGTTAGGGAGTTATATGAATTAAAAGTTGTTAACACTAAGTAACATCAGAAGAGATTAAAAAACACAATGCTTGCAAATACAGCCTGGTCTCTCTGCTAAAATAAAAAAAAAAAAATAAAGTGAGAAGTCAGCCTGAGAAAAAAGGACTTTAGAAGAAACTCCTAACCAAATTAAGATAACAGCCCAGAAAGAGCTCTGGTAAGGAAGCAAGTTTCTACAAGAAGACTATTCGCTTTTATGGCAGCTTTAAAATTAAGGCCAGCCTCTGGTGATACCTACCTAAAATTAAAGTGGAATAAAAGGAAAAAAAAAACATCTAGAAGGATCTCCAAAGGCCCATCCACTCTTTCAATTAGCAGTGTAGATACAAGTGGTTAACACTGATTTCCTAAAACATTTGAGCATCTTAAGGGCCAAGCCTGAACTTATTTTAACTTCTAAATGCTGGGGCTTTTACATGCAGGTTATAGTTACACCAGTGTGTAAGAACTAGAAAACAGATGGCTGAAAATTAGCCAGGTCTACTTTGTCTGCTTCCAGAACAATAAAAAACAATCCTAGAGCTTCTACATTGTGCCAGGAAGAACAGATACATGTGTCTCTGCACACTTGGGCACACACACACACCCACAAAGACATATGCAAACATGCAATCAATACAGACCTAAGTGAATTGGTTTGGATCCAGCTAATCCAGAGCATGGCCAAAGGATAAGAGATACATAAGATTTTGTTCCAGCTCAGGCTTACACTGCAAGTGTTTGTCATCACAAATGTGCCAAATCAGGGTATCAAAAATTCCTATCATTGGCTGGCACTATAAAACTTCCCTTTGTTGTTCTTGGTTAGTTTGAAAGTGAGATAAGTTGTCCTGGTAGGATGGCCTCTGTTTGCACACTGTCATATTCCTGTACAAGGCACTTGAGTTATCACAGCACGGGGACAAGAAAAGCCCAGGTTATAATCCTTTTCCAGAAGCATGCATGTAGACTGAGAATTTGTTAATTAGTTGGCTAGATACCATTGTGAAAGCATTTATATGCATTTGGGTGGGTGTGATGTGCACTTGTTTCTGCATCCATGTGTAATTTGTGTGCTTCTCGTGCTCAGCCACACCAGACCCCTGGCAATGTATGGCTGGTTTGGTATGGATGGCTGTGGAGCACCTCCCCAGGCTTTGCTGATGTGGGATGTGTAGAAGCCATCTAGCCCACTAGAATATTCCTTTCCATGAGTTAATGTACTTGATGGCAAGCTGGGAGCATCAGGGCAGATAGCTGAAGCCTGAGCTGCAATGAGTTTTCACCTCCTAACGGTATTTTGAGGACTTTTTCTGAATATATACAGCAGAAAAACATTAGGCCATGTGGGGACTTTGCCAACAGAAACATAGGCTTCAAAGAATCGAAGGATCAGGCAATAATTTGTACTCATCTGCTTTGGGAGGATGCACAGAAATGGAAAGCAGAGGCTTTCAAGTGAATGCCTAATGCAAATCTTCCACACCTTACACTGCTGTGAACAGAAAAAAATTCTGTGATTTCATTTAATATTTTTTTTAATTTTAAAAAAGTAAATACAAAAAATGGAGAGGGAGTTCTGTGATGGCAGTTTTGTAACTGCTCTGTGAAGTGAGAGCCCTGTTAAACACAAGGCTGAACAGCAGATGGCATATTTACACCCAAGACATGAGGCTGTTGTTGACATGGTTTGTAATAGCAATGTTGATGTAAATGCATATTTGCTCATTGTGTGTATAATGCTGACATTAATCCTCAAGAAAAGAAAACCATCTGGAATTTTTTTAGTTGGTATTATATGAACTGAATTAAATACTATAAACTCATATAGTGCTGAAGGCAAAACTCTCTGTGGAAGAGGACTATATCCTTATTTGTGTTCTACACTAGCATCATCTAATCCAGTGTATACCTCTAATGGTATGTTTCTTGCCTTATTTTTGATAAATTTTTATGAATTGCATTGTCTTCTATATAATTTTTCTTCCAGTATAATGTATTAAATAACCCAATTGAGGTCAACACTAGCTTCAACAGATAAAACTTGAGATATCTCAAGCAAATGACATCTCTTGGACTCTGAAGTGGTACATTTGTTTGCTGTGGTGGGCAGTTTTTCCCTAAAGAATTTATTATTTTGTGTATAAAAGCTACATTAATAGCAACTGCATTCATCATGGGTTTTAAGACTGTTGTTGTTGCTCTTCTTCTTAATAATTTATAATAATAAAATTATTTTTGTAATTATTATTTACTGACCAATTTCTGAATATTAAGCAAATTAACCAATTCTCATCTTCAGTCAGACTCTCAGCAAATTTGATAGTCTGCAATTGAACTTTGATGCCCAGCTTTAAAATAAAATGTATACTTTCTCCTTCTGACACTCTTTAACAGACTGGAACATGTCCTGAGCACTTCCTCAAGTCAGGACATGAAACAATGTCAAGCCAAGGTCCAAGGGGTTCAGAAGGAAGCTTTGGGACATATCCATTAGCCCTAGACTGGGCTAAATAGTGTTTTAAAATCGTGTTTTGACAATGATTTCAATGCAAGCATGATCAGGACCTCAGACACAGAAGCACAACTTGTCCTATATCTTCTGTGACCATATGGAGAAGTCATTGCATCTTCCCAAGTGTTCTCAGCAAACTGAAGTAGATTTAGCTACTAAGCTATTCTATTGCAGCTTTTCACACAGTATATCCTATGTTATAAAAACTGAGACAACATTAAAAAAAAATTATTTTAGGGCTTATTTTGTTTTTAGTCTTTTTATGGTCTGCTTTTTTGCTCCCAGCTGTTTTCTTTCCTATTTATTGCACGTGGGTTTTAATGGAACATCACTGTCCAGAAATCGGTGCTTTTGAAGGCAGAGTGGAACCCTACTAAATGGCCTGCTCTGTTTACATGAGGCTTGTTAAATAACACAGAGCAGAACACAAGCAGTGAGCATCAATGTGGGTTTCCATTATTTATCATCTGCAGATTACAGTATTCCTGCAGCTACAAAAGATAAAGCCACGACAGAAAGTCATATGAAGGCAATACCCCTTTAGAGATTTTTGGGGTGCAAATTGCTGCACAAGCAGTTAATTCTCATGGTTCCCAGAAGACACACAGGTCACCTGAACATACTGAAAACCGATTGTAAAACTATAGCAAAGTTTTATTTTGACATTTGGACTATTTATGGATTTTTTTTATAACTTTGGAAGCATCCCTGCATGGTTGTATTGCAAGCTTCCAAGTGACTTCAGGATTTCCTGATAACATCTATTGATTTTATGGATTGATTAGAAAACCCCCTTTTTGAAAAACAAAAAAAAGAAAGTGATATTTGCCATGGAAAACTCAGAATCAGGCTTCAAACACTCTGCATATGAGTCTATTTGAAAAATTATTCACTGTGGATATAGCTGGAGCAAATATATATTTAAATAATCAAAATCACAGTGTAACCAGAAATGCTTACAACTTTGAAATTTCAGCTGGATAATGACAAAGAAGTAATGAACTTACTGTCCCTTATTTGAACTTACCAAAATGCTCTGATGTTATAGGAGTTTGACAATACTTGGCACTGATCTGGTGGGGTTAGTAAGGGTGCTACTTACTTCCTTTTCTGGTAGCTGCTGGCTGGTTGTGGTATTAAGTGCAGCGGCAGCATCAAGGTTTGTTGCAAATTATTGCTCTCCTTTGCATCATCTTTTGTAGCTCAGTACAAAGTGATACTGAGAGGGGAGCCCTTTCCAGAAATTTAAAGTGCATTTATACAAATAAGTAGAATTCCAAGCCTCTCACAAGGAACTAAAAACTCTAGGAAAATATGTTTAGGTTGAGAACATCCTTTCCACTGCAAATATACTCTCACTGTAGTATGCTTAGACCATTCTCAGTGCAGAAATCATTCAGAAAGGTCTTGGGAAGTCTCAACAAGATCACCATGTATTTGGCTCTTTCTTTCATTTTGTTTTCAATTCTGCAGTTGGACACAAGAGAATCTTTACAGCACCAGTCCTTCTTTCTTTGCATATTAAAATCCCTCACTGGAATTGGAACTGAGAGACTTGCAGTGGGGTTCTGGCCTTGTTCTTTCAATAAGAAATGTAATGCTAATTAAGTTGTTGTTTTTTATAAAATACTTTATTAAGAATAATAAGAGTAAACAAGGTTACAAAAATACCAACTTTATTAACTAATGAACATGTTAATTACAGAAGATTTGTATTACAAGTTATAACCAGTGTTCCCTTTTCATTAGGCATTCATTAAGTTGTACTTAATGGGAGCATTATTTTTCCCACTTAAATAAGAAGAAATACTTTTATC
This sequence comes from Peucedramus taeniatus, assembly GCA_013400575.1. NCBI lineage: Eukaryota > Metazoa > Chordata > Aves > Passeriformes > Fringillidae > Peucedramus > Peucedramus taeniatus. The sequence continues at coordinate 1,410 of WBNO01014383.1, read as the reverse complement.
ATACACTAAACTCACAGGCAGCTCCCTGAAGTTAGATCCCATGCAAGAAAACACCATACATAAATGCCCAAGGGTGTGTTTAAAAAGGAACACTGGAAAATTTTAGGGTGAAAAGCCATGTCAGTTCCTGCCAGCAGCCCCAACATTCAAAAACAGTAATATACCAGTGCACATGAGGGAGGAAGAAAATAATTGGTAAGGAGACAAGGCTAAATAACCAATCCAATAGGCTTCCTACAGTCTCCATGGGGGTCAACTGGTTTGCAACCAGCTTTCCAGAAGGATGATAACAAAGCCTCAACTCCTGCTGAGGTTGCCTTGGAGCTGAGAATCTGTGTACAAAGATCCATGTGGAAAAGCACTGAACAACTCTTAGGCCCTGCTCTTTTGACAATCACATTCACTGAATTCAAGGGACGTTTTGCCTGAGTAGATTTTCACCCCCAGAAATATATTTGGACCCTCATCTGAAAAGCTCTAACTCAAGTGAGTAGCTCTGTCAAGTACATTGGCATTACCTGCAGGAAGGGATTGCAGAATGCCTCAGAGAATTTTAATCTTAAACTAGAAAAGAAGATTTCAGCAGTAGCAGCAAAAATCCAGACCAGTACATTCCCAATGAGAGCTACATTTTTCTCTGAGGGTCATGAGGTTTATGAGAGGAAAAAAGATGGGGGGGATATTTTTTTAAGGGAAAAATGTTTTCTTTAATAAAAGGAAGAAGCGTTAGCCAGTTCCAATGCCCAAAGAAAATAGTAATTAAGTTAAACTAACTTCAGTTGTACAAAATCACCTCTTAGGTTTTAATTCCATAATTTCATATCCAAAAATTACACCTTTCAGAGATCAAGGATTAGTTACAGCAAGGAGAATGAGAATGAAATTCAATGGAGTTTAAGAGTGTCCTTAGACAAGAATTTAAGTTCTGTACCCTTTATTCTAATCTGATTAAAATCACATTTATGAAGTAAAGTTTAGATCCCACTGAAGTTAGTAAGGAGCTTTTCAGCATTTAGATGGGCACTAGATCAGGTTTCCTTGTTATAACAGAGAGAAAAATACTAGAACAGTGAAAAAATATCTATAGAGTGTCCTTTCTTAAGAGAGTCCTGTAGTTATAACAGTTGCCTGGTACGGTACCATTGGTACCAACAAGAAATATTCACAGGAATAAATGAAGTACAGATTCATTACCACATATAATTATTCTTCTCTTCCCTTGCTCTTCAGGATCTCAGGTGCCCTCCATTCTGAGATAGGGAGAGCAAAAGTACCTGGTAAGCAAGTGCATAAAAACTTGTTAAGTTCTGGAGCATCAACTCTGCACAATTTATTTTACTGAGGCACTGCCCAGAACAAACAGGTAAAAATCCTTACACATTGTCTAACAAAAAACAGTATTTTTATCAT
>WBNO01014382.1:3930-22060 GCA_013400575.1 Peucedramus taeniatus | reverse complement strand
TTTTGCTTTTAGCCTGACAGTCTTTTAACACTGGGAACAGATGAGCATTTTGTGTTATGAAACTCCCTCCTGTGTCCAGCCAGCAGAAAAGACTAGATCAAACAACTGTGACTTCCATCCACTGTCACTTATTCCAACCAATATGAAGGAGACAAGTAATTATTTTCAAATATGAGTCTACTTAGTACAGAAAAGGTAAACTCACCAAGAGTCAGTGGACCAGTGTTGATTGTGTCCTCACTCCAGCATCTCACATCTGAGGAACTCAGCAGAAAGATGCTATAAAATTAAAAAAAAAAAAGAAAAAGAAAAAGACAATAACCAAACCAGTATTGCAGCAGAAAAGCAAAGAGATACTCCTTCAGCTACAAGAAAGGGACACATTGCTGCTCAATTGCATTCCCTTGATTTATATAGTTTTCTTCTGTCATGAATTGCGTTGTTTCAGGATTTGTACAGTTGTCAGTAGAAGAAACAGACTCACTCATGGATACTTTATGACAAGTGATTTATTATCATTTATAGTCTAAGAAAACTTGTTGGTATTGTTTACTTTTTAATTAAATTAAACCTTTCATGATAATAGTTTTTAAATTATTGAAATGACTGTCAGCAAAATAATTTTCTCTATCTGCATGTGTAACTACTTTGTCTTGTTAATGTTCTTGTAAACACTACAATAATAATTTTGTCTTTCAGTTTGTACTAATTAAATGGACATTTGGATAACAGCAGGTGTTTCAAGGACCTTGAACTCGACCTTTTGTATTTTTCGTGCTTTTACTATGGACTATCCTACACAGAAATATATATTTTTAGGTGTTAATTTAAATTTTGACTTCTATCCCCAGAAGACATATTAGCAATTAATATCTCCAGTAATTTATTAGAAATGTGTGTGGGGCATTTTTTACTATTTTTTCTCTACATAGTTCAAATAATGAATATAATCTTGTGTTTCCAATGAATACTCTCAAAATAGAAATATACTCTCTACTGTAACAGGAGAACATAGTGGAAATTCAAATTCTGATACTGTGATTTTCCTGAAAACATAGCTTTCAAAAAAAATCCTAAACAGGTATGAAATTAGTAACGATTCCTTAAATATTTGATTCATGGGCTGAGAGAGGCAGTGATTTAGATTGATGGTGAATCAGGGTCATTGTTCTTAACTGAAGGAAACATCTATATGGCAATTATGCTATTAAAGATTTGTTGTAGCTGCCAGGATGTACAAAAGTTGTGCAAGCACTAATCAGAAATACTTGGGACTTTTGTGTGTTATCATGGCTGATTCAGCCACAAATTCAAAATGCAGCACAATGCAGGCTGCTAGAAAGGAAATTTCCCTCAGGAATAGGAAAAGAGTGAAATGATGCAGAGATTCTCAAATTTACCACATTTTGCACCATTAGGCTATTATGTAAAATTCAAGTTAGTTTTTCTCTTTGTAGTGCTTTAGGTTCACCAATTCTAGGTTTCCCGAGTAATGCACCAATTAATGTGGTGGGTTTCAGTGCTGGCCAAATGCCAGTGCACCCACTAGAATATACTTACTCATTTCCTGCTGTGAGACAGGATTAGGAGGAAGGCAAATCAGGCCCTAAACTTTAAAAAAATATAAAAAAAGCTTTATTAACAATTACTAAATGAAAAAATAATGAAAATCAGAACAAAACGTTCAGAACACTTCTCCTTCCCCTACAACCTTTTCTTTCCTACTAACAATGCACAGAAACAATTCAGTTAGTTTATCACTTCTAGAATAATCTTTCTGCAGTTCACTTAGGGAGAGGAGTTCCTCTTGTCATTTTATGGAGACTACTCCACGAGAAAACAGTTCTCTTGTGGCTTTTAGTTTCCACGAATAGCAGTTGCCCAGAAAAAATCTGCAATCGTGAAGTTCCTCCCATCTTTCACAGCTTTCCCACAACTGCATTTACGGACCATGTCAACTTATGGGATACTATTTTAAAGATGAGCTGTTCAAGAGCAAAGATTCTCTTTATCTGTCTTTGAAATCGTCTTCATCTCTGAGATCAAAGGTCTTCTTCTCTCCTGGGGGCTCAGGATCTTCATCACTCTTCTCTTTCTCTGTTCAAACTCCTCATGGGATCACAACTACTTCAACATGTGCTTACTTTAACATGGAGACCTTTGCTGAACAAGTCATGTCCCCATACTTTTCAATGCATTATAGAGACAAAGAGTCTAATGTATCAATTACATTCTCCTCCATAGCTTCTCAGCCTCAAGATCAAGGCATCCCCTCCTCCCTCCCATCTGAGACTTGACTTCCTCTTCACTGACCTCGGTATCTTCATGCTGTTTCTCTATGTGTTCTCACTCTATCCTTTTTTCTCACCTAAGGGAGGATTGAAGGTCTACAAAGAGTTAATATCTCACCCGGGGCTTGCAGATGGTCACGTTACCCCAGCCAGGCTCAGTTATTTGTGGCTGGAGCTGTTTCACAATGGAGGTTTCTGCAGTGGATGCTCTGGGGCTGTGTCAGGATCAGCCATGCTGGGAGGAGGGCCAGGATCTCAGCAGCCAGGCGTGGACACAGCAGGAGCACGACCGGGGGCCAATGGCTTCTCCTCCTACTGCCCAGTGGTTGAGGGTGAATCTCAATGGTGGTAGAATCTTGGCCAAACCAGTCCAGCCCAGGGCTGCTTTCTGTGTGGGCTGCAGAGCCACCTCTGGGTATTTTCAGTGGCTGTGCTGGGGGGAGAGCCAGGATCTCTGCAGCCAGGCTTGGATTCAGTGACCGACGGGCTCCTCTCCCCCTGCCCTGCAGCCACTGGGGCCCGGCCCAGCCAGGACGGGGTCTGGCAGGCTCCCCAGGAAGGGGCCACCTGGCCCAACCCAGCCCGGTCTTTCCCTTCCTACCTCTTTGCTGGTCGGAAGGGAAAGAGAGAATTCCCAGGGTTTTTCATTTTTCACGTGTCTTCACAGAGGCGTATCAGCTTTCTCAGTGGTTTAACAGATTGTCAATTCTCAAAGCTAGTTACTGCCTGTTTTTTTGTCAGACACAGAGGAAACTGCTAGCAGCTTGTCTTTGCATCGCTTCCATGATAGAAAACCAGGACACTCTTTCTCTCAGGGGTGTGTTTTGATTGCTGAGATGTGTTCCATTCACTATGGGATTCCACACTACCCTACATGGGGGGCTGATTCTAAAGTGCCTGGCAGCTCACTTCCATTCCTAGCATTGACCATTTAAAACCAGCAAAGCAGTTGGCTACCATGAGGCATTCCTTCCCTCCCTCCTCTCCCCATACCCCTCTTTTCCCCCTTCTCTCCTCCCTCCCTCATTTTTTTTCCATTTTACCCATTGGGTAAACCCAACTCTGATTTGGATTCAACACTAGGGCGAAGATACTTAAATGGGAATACTTTCCTCAATCTCTTGTTTATGAATTTAGACGGAAAGAGAGCCAACTATTCTGAAGATGCTTATCCACAGTTATTTGTGGTTTAAAAGTTTGTGGCACATATTGCAACTCGAGAAAATAAATCAGTTCTATGAGACAATTATGGATTTTATAAAAGAAAAGCATAAGCAAGCAAGTATTCACTTAATGAGACATATTTCTAGCTAATATGCTACAGTTTTATTAGCTAATTAAATATGAACAGTACAATGATCAAATAATGGGCACATTTAAAATTGAATCAATAAATCAGTCAGTTCCAATTATTCAGTCACTAAATTACAACATTAAGTAATCACCTCAGGTTATGAGTTTGACATGGGAAGGAATTGTTCAGTGTTATCTTTGTCTTGGGAGAATTTAAGAGGGATAAAGTTTCCATTCCATCCCAGAACCAACAAAAATTCTCGTCAATACAATGCATATTTCTTATGTTTTCTCGACTTCAACTTTATATGAACACTTAAACTGGGACTGAGAAGGAACTTCTTACATTCACAAATGTAAGGCAATAAAACTTTCTTCCAGAGTGCAAAGAGTGAGTGAACAATGCTCTTACTCATGCAGTTTAGTTTTAGTCCATCCTGTGAGGACCAGGGAATTAACTGGACTCAATGATTCTTGTGGGTCCTTCCCAACTTAAAACAATCTATGACTCTGTCATTCTTTAACCTGTTGTGTGCCTGAAAGTCAGTAGGTAATTGGTTTTATCTTGAAAGCCTCATAGAAATATTAAGAACTGTTATGCATGCACAGAATGAATATTCTGTGCAGATGACTGAGCATTTAAACTTCCTACCCACATTTAACTATTCCATAGGATTAAAAATACAACATTTCTTATGCCTGTGGAAGAATTCAATGCATATCTTGCATCTGTCATGAAAATACTTTCAGTATTGAGATCTCAACAAGGAAGGCCTTGTTTCCTGTTTAAATTATGACGTAAAAAAGATTGTAAAAAATAATGAAAATTTCTTAGAAGAAAAGTCACAAAATAGCTTCTGTGAAGTCCAGGTCTCAGGGAGTGCCTGGGCTATCTTTATTCTGAGTTGTGCTTTCCAGGAGCCCCATGGACAAGTGCTCACTGCCCAATCTGTCCGAACTCCAGCTCTGGGAATGCTGCTGGAAAAGGGGCCTGGAGAGGGAGGGGATGCATCATCACAAAACTTCATGATAGATTAAAATATATATTATATTTTCTCTTTTATCCAGATAATGTTTTCTTGTGTACCATCAGCAATGAGGGAATGAGCTTTCAGTTCCTGACCTCATTAATGTTCATGAAGCCATTGTTAGCTGTAGTACTCCCTTCCCTATAAGTATTTTGAGTATTTTCTTTAATCATGAGGAATCTAAAGACCCAATCAGTGACAGTTTAATATATGAAAGTAGTAAAAATTGTATTTCTTTTCTCATACACATCTCAGTATATAATCCTTACTTAATTTACTTTACCATGTTGGTGTTTTAAGTAATAACTCATTCAGAAAACAGATGGAACTTTTTTTTTTATCAAACATAAGAATCTTTCAGAGATTTGATTGAAATTGCCACAAAATTATAAATATATTGAGATACAACAAGCATTTTTATAGCAGACATATGATTTTTTTAAGTTTCTGGGTTTTTTCAGTGAGTATGAAACATGATAAAATCATATGCACATTTAGTGGTGTTATAATAGAAAAATAAATGTGTGCATCTGCTCAGACCTTAAATAATAATTAAAAATGTTCCCAACCAAAAAACTAAGTGTATGATTGAATATCATGCTGCTATTTTTTAATGATGGTGTCATGTTAAAATACAGCTGTATTTGCTACATTCAACTTACATAGCAGTTATTATCATTTATCTACTGAACTATCCAGTAAAACAAATCCTTGAAAATCCCACTTCGCTATTTAATTTTCTCCTTTATACTTGTTACTGTCTTTAAGTTCTGCATAAACACCCTATGCAAAATATACTGGTTAAATTTTTCTGGTCTCTTATTCAGTGAAGTATTTCCTTCTACATGTCAAAGTGATGTGATTTGCCACTTATTTGGACATGGATTCTTTTTATGATAATATCTGATCTTTCATTTCCCTGTAACAGCAAACTATTTCTAGTTTCTTGGAATAACACATGCAGAGCATTTAAGAATCATACCATAATCAATGCTTCAAGCAGCATGAAATTGTAAACATTATAAGTGTTTGGCTCAGGCTTATTTGGTTGAAGTCTTTTGTGTTCTGGGCTGTGTGACAAGCAGAGATTTAAAAAACAGAACAGGACTCTGGTGATGGAACCTTTATGAGTGCAAGAAATTGTAATATAATTGTCTTAGATTGTTCAGCTTCACCGGTATTTTCTCCCCCTACTCATTATCATGCAATACATATTCTGAGGTATATACTCTGTCTTCATACATGATTTCCTGACTTTTTTTTTTCATTGCTTTGCACATGTTTATTTTGATTGCTAAACCTTTTCAATGCTTTTAATTAACTTTTAGCTAGAGAATGGGAGTACTCTACTTCAGTCCAACCCAGTGGTAGTCCATTTTGTGTAAGAACGTTTAAATGTAGAGAAAACCCTCAGTACATTTCTCCTTTTCCTCTTTACATTCTTTTTTTAGAGGTGCTTATGTAGAGAGAGTTTGTTTGATTATGAATCACTCACATATATTTTAATTCCAGCTCAGAATGCAACATGAGTCTGCTTCTATGTTTTCTTTTTGCTGAAAAAGTAATCAAGATATAAGTGAAAAGATTATTTTAATGTAACTATGGTAGGTATATTGATATACATGTGATTAATGTTTTAAATGTGTATGTATAACTAACATGTGTATAAAGTATTTCAAGATTTCTGTTATTTGTTTGAAAAGAAAACCATTTACCGATCATATCTAAGAAGATGGTCCCTTGAGGGAAAGCTATTTATGTGTATTCTTGGCCATTTCCATTAAAAATCTTCTACTTCCTCCTGTCACAATTCAGCACAAACAGAAGGAATCACTTTAATGTAATGCATCGTTCTGTTCTCACCACTACCCTGGAATTATCCCAAATATCTCCACTAGACAGCCTCATTCCAGCTCTAGCAGCCCAGCAACCTCCATAGTCTCTTTCAAAACACACTGCATATTAAGTATTGTTTTGTAAAAAAAAAGGCAGATCAAATTTCATTACAAAGAATATCAAAGCATTAGTCAAAACATGATTAACCAATATTGACCTTTATTTTATAGAAACATCATGTTGGGATTGGCTTTCTTCTAAGTGTGATAGAAACTTAGTTATTTTGCACTGGGATATGTAAGGCCTACTGAAACATAGTGTGGTGAAAACTGGAGTTAGTTCCGTGGCATACTTCATGCTTTCTGACACTTCCAATTAGCATGGATCAGTAAAAGGAAAGATGTTGGATCAGGCAGCTTCCAGTGATGCATTAAAGTTGAAAATTAAATTCTGGTAGGTTTATTCATAAAAGAAATAAAGACCTTTAATGGCAGCTGCCTCTTACAAAAGGACAAATCATTCATGACTCAGCTGAACACCTGAGACAGTTTTTGGTGCAATTTGTTTGTTTGGTGGGAAGTTCATTTACGAATTTTTCATGCTGATCTAATTGATTTGCAGGAGGGATAACAACCCCATTTCCTGCACCTGGTTTGACAATTGATACCATCTGGTTCATTGGATTAGCAGCTGTAGTTCACAACTTGTATCAATTCAGACACATTTGACAAGAGTTCTGTGTCTTTGGTCTCTTGCAATTCATTTTCCTCTTTATATGTTGAGGAAAATCAGCATCTCCAAAATCTCCACTGCCAGGCAAGGTTTTCTTAATTTATAGTGCAGGGATAACAGGATGATGACAATTATTATTCTAGTCTAGTTAGAGCTGAAAAAAGCCTGCATCAAGCCTAAAGCAAACATAAGGGGATGAATTAACACTGAGGGGCACATCTACATTTACTTCTGTGGAGATGGAGGGTGCTCAGTATCTCAGAGGAGTAGAACATTTATCATAAAGAAAATAAAAATCATTATTTCATTTTAGAAATCATTATCAGGTCTATAAGGTTCCTTGTTGAGTGTCTCATCTGCCTTAACACTACTGCCTAAGAGTTCAATAAATATTTCAATATATCTCTCATAGTATAAGAAACTGGGGTAAATTTAAACCTGTGATTTCCTTCACATACAGGCTATTGTAGAAGTAAGGAAAATTGCTCGAGGGACACACTGCCCTGCTCTGGGGACACACCTAACCATCAGAGAACTCTTTTCTGTTCTCCATGTGCAAGGCTGACATCAGTTAACTTGTTCTTAGGCTTCCCAACCCCACAGGATGATGAAATAAAGATATGCAACAGTAGCCAATTAATTTGTGTTTTTAGAGTAGAAAAAATAAGCTAATGAAAGTCTTACTGGTGATTACCACAGAATGGTGCTAATTTAGGTGAATTACTCATCAGCATAATTTGTGGTGAACTGCTGCTCATTATCCAAGTTCTGGACAGACTGTAATGGAAGGGAATATCTTTGTGCACATGCCCTGTTCGCATATCCTCTTTGCTAAATTTTCCATCTTCTTAGTCTAGAGAGAAAAAGAAAACATGAAAAAACATACTTACATTTGAACTAGACTATTCTCACATGCTGATGTTATGGAGCTTTTGGTAAAATATCTGTATTTTTTGCTGTCTGAATACCAGCACCACTTAGGGTCTTTTTGGCCAATGGACTCCTACGTTGTGTCTCACCTGCTGGAATCCTGCTTCTCTCACTGTATAATTTTGTAACAGCTGTATAAACACTGATGGACCAGAGTCCTTAACAAAATGGAGGGAGTTTCTGGCACACCATCCTGCATGAAAGTTCCTGGAGATCACAGATGAATGCACAAGAAGGGTTTATAGTACAGGCTGCCATTCCAGGATGCAGCTATAACAAAGAACATGAACCTACATCTCATTCATATGAGATCATTTTTCAAACCTGGAAAATAGTCCATTTTACAAACTCAGTGTTCTCTTTATATCTCTCTATGATGTTAAGGTATAACAACAGTTCCCCCATTTGGTACCAGGTGTACATGTACACAAAATTCCAATATAGAAATATGTATTTATTATTGGTATATAAACACATGGATGTGGAAATTTTAATGGACATTGCCTTGGGAAGGAGCTAGGCTAAAATACACCAACAAAAGGTGCCATGATGACAAAAAAAAAGCAAAAAACAAAGAGAAAGAAAACTGCAATAAATATTTAAATCCTATCTATTCATCTGGGATGTATCTGTGTGGTAATACTAATGATCAGCTTTTGATGTACAAAGTATAGCTCAAATATTAGCCAATTAAACTTACACTCTTTGATTAAAAAATTATTTTGCTAAAGTATAAGGTGTTTTACATGACCCATTAGTTCATTAAAAAGATTTAAATTAATGTTTTCCAGTCATTGAAGAATAAATTTCTTAGTTGCCAGTGCTTAAAATCTTTGCAATACATTCTTTCCCAAAGAATAAAACATTCAGGTCTTGTGAGTGCAGGTACCTAGCAACCTTGTTCTGCTCTTGCAGCTCTCCATCAACAGTCTAGTTTTTGAAAATATGTTAATTAGTAGTACTGCTATTTCATGGGAGAGAAGGCTATCTTAACTGCAGCTACTATCCAGAAAGCCATTGTTTTGGAAATGTTTCAATTAGTAAAATGAGACCAATGGAAATTAATCTTTTTCCACTGTGTATAGAGAGTTTTCTATTGCAGAATTTTATAAATTGCAGCAGAGACATCACTATTAAAATTTGCATAGTTCATTAATAGCACTGTCTACAAATGTATATGTCTGTTTTCCACATATTATAGATCAAATTAGGAGAGGGAGCATATAATTTTAAAGATTGACACATGTAAACATTGTTATATATGTGTGTGTATGCATGCATGCTTTACAAATATTTATGTATTTGTATGTATGTATTTATATCCATTTTTTATACAAGGAGTAACAGAAGCAAATATTTCACTTTTTGTTTGTAATAAAACTGGTTAAAAAATTGCAAACACTTTGATTTGACATTTCCTGTACACTTAGAGCAAAAATTGATCCGCTAGATTTAATGATTAATTTTGAAAGCCTTTCCCAGGAAAAGAAAAAAGAAGTTAGGTTTAGAGATGAGCATTTAAAATCTCTTTAGCATCTCTTACTATAATTTTACCTCTACTGTAGCTTCAAAATTCATGCTTGTCAAAACTGACAATAACAATAACATGCTTCTGAAGCCAGTACACCTAGAGGAAAAGTAGCAATTACCATGAAATCACTATTAATTTAATATATGTTGGAGTGCAGAAATAACTATTCACGAAAAGAGCAGTTATTCTGCTATAGTCACAAACTAAATGGGATTTTAACAGAATACTGAAATCAAAAGTTTCTTCCTCATGATAATAAAAATGTGATTGACAGTGTTTTTTTGGCTAGGAAGTACCTCTATTTTCCACATTCTATAAACACAGAATCATAGAATTGTTTGGGTTGGAAGGGACCTAAAAGATCATATAGTTTCAACATCCCTGCCTTGGGCAGGGACACCTTTCACTAGACCAGGTTGCTCAGAGATCCATCCAAACTGACCTTGAACATTGCCAGGGATGGAGCAACCACAGCTTTTCTGGGCAACTTGTGCTGCATCCTCACTGCCCTCACAATAAAGAATTTCTTCCTCATAGCTAATCTAAACCTACTCTCTGTCAGTTTGAAACTGTTCCTGTCACTCCAGTCCCTTGTAAGAAGTCTCTTGCCATCTTTCTTGTCAGCTCCCTTCAGGTACTGGAAGGCCACAATTAGGTCACCCCACAGCCAAACAATCCCAATTCTCTCAGCCTTCCTTAATAGGAGAGGTGCTCAATCTGAAATGGCTGAAGGCCATTAGACTGCAGATGCTTTGCAGTCCACTGACAGATACCTGGTTTTGAGAATCTAGGTATATTGTCTAGTTTTGATTGGAAACATTTCTGCAATAATTTAACTTATTGAATCATTTAGCCTGTATAAAACCAGAAATATATTACTCTAATATTTTCTTCCCTTGAATGTAATACTAAATTAAATATATTCTTTTCTGCAAACTTAGTCTCCAATATACTTTCTGAAAGTGAATATAGGAATATAAGAATAAACAAGTTAGTTCCAGGTGAATATTCCTGTCATTTAAAAAATCTTGTCCTAACTGTGGTACTAATTTTGTGTGTGTAGTAACACCCAAAAATAAGTTAATTCATAGATTATTTGTTTAAAAATTGTTCAAAAAATGTTCTTTTTTCTTCTTTTAAATAAAAATTTGGAATGTGCACAGTGAAAATGTTTTTTAAAATGCTATTAAGAATATATTCAATTATCAAATGAATAACTAGACTGGCAAAATTGTTTTGGGAGCTGTGGATAAATGTGCTGTACAATATCCTACTGAAATAATTTTTATTTAATGAGACTACCAAGAAGTGACAAAATAATTTCATTTCATGTTTTAAGTCACATTTACATGACTGTTATCTAGTAGTTTATTTGTGTTCAAGGTTATTCAGAGAATTACATTTAAAAGGGGAAAATAACTCCACAGAGCTACAAACAATCTTTTTTTTTCTAGTTTCCTCATTTTATCCAAATTGTAATTTTTTTGAAATTCATAAGATATTCAGCTAACACCTGCACATTAAAAGAATCAAAACAGGCAATGAAGACTAAGGCCAAAATGTTCACTTTTCCTTTCACATTAGTTGACCAATTGAAAAGAAAATAATAGGAACATGTCAGGACATAAATTTCTTTAGCAAATTCTAAAACATTTCTTTCTAAAGCATTCAGAATGAACATAAAGTGTGGAGTCAAAAAGCTTTTCAGGCCCCAATTATATTAAAGACAGGATAGATCTCCTGCTGGAGTGATTATCCAAGGAGAAATGTTGGGATCATGCAAAGACAGAAATTATGATGAAGTTAAAGTTCTGAGACCCAATGAGTTTCATTTTATGTTACTGTAGGGTGAGTACAATTGTATTTAGTCAGCACTGATCTATATAAGGAGCAGAGTAGGGCCAGTGTTTTACTTCTGGACTCTTTTCAATGTGCTGTGTATTTACAGATGCCAACTAAATCTTTCCTTTCCTCTCTCCTATCACATAAACTTCCCCAGAAAATAATTTTTCTTAAAAAAGACCTGCAGAGATGTCAGTGTCCCCAAGTGGCCGCCAAGTGTCCTGGAATACATTCTCACCTGCTTCTGTTTGTTTGCTGAAGGATCCAGGTGCTTCAGTAATACAGAGCCTTGAAAATACTCCCACGTATTTTATTGCCACAAGTTGTCCTAGTAAAATCAGCAGAGCTAATTGTGCTGAAATTGTCAATAAGATGTTCTCCAGATTGGTTTCCAAATATTGTGGCTGCTATTTGTCGCATAAGGCTCATTTTTTCTGGAAAAAACTATGTCTGTGTGTATGATGATAAAAGAGGGACAGAGCAGGGAAGAGAGACTGAGGAAGTGACAGAGATACCTGCTCTCCACAGTCAGAAAAGTGCTTTTTGCAGCATTGAATATTTGAATTCACCAACTTAGATCCTTTGGATTTTATGCTCCCTTTGATACATTGAAATTCAGATTAAAGGTTGCTTGTGTTTGCAGGGGCAAACAGTTTAGTTTGTTCCGTTTGTAGTTCAGTTTAAGAAACCACAAATCCTTATATAACCCATAAGCATCCCAGACATTTCCCTTTTTTCAGGATCAGACCCGAGCAGTGGACAGAAAATAAAATAATCATCACACCCATTTGTCAGTCAAACTAATTTTGATCTGTAATATTTCTTCTTAAATGAAAAGCAGAGCAACTGTCATTAACTGTAAATATTCAATAAAATTCTCAGAGCACAAAGTGTCATTGTTACCTCTTTGCTGAGTAAAGCTCTTCTGTTTGCTCACACTTCAGATTGCAGGAGTGTTTAAGAGCAGCAGCATAAACAAATCTATTAAAACATTGCTAATAAAGTCTAAAAGAGACAACAATAAAGATAAAATTTCATTCAGGAATCGGTGGTGTTGTTTGGCACACCTCTTGCTTTCTGTACAGTTCTGTCTTTCCTAAGGGAGATAAGAGACTGGTCCAAACACTGTTTCTGCCAGCTGTGCACTTTGTAAGCTTGAATAAAAACTCACTGATGCACAATTTGATGTAAACCAAAGCTTGCATTGTTATTACAAACACTCAGAAATCATAGACCTACTCGATTCCTCCTCCAGATTATAAATGCTAATAAAACTATCTCTGGGATATTTTAAAAGAACTGGTTTTCTTCCTCAGTCTGTAAGAAATACTTCTGACCCTGAAACAATGTGTAATGCAAATAAGTTCTTGGCATGTTTCAAAGCCACATAAGCTCTTTTGAATTTGAATTTCAGGTAAAACACCAAGCTCTGAAGGAGTCTCAACAAACCTCAGGGTTTTGGATATGTTGTTTTTGCAAAATGACTTCTAAGATGCATTGCTATTTCATTGTGGAAGTGTGGTTTGTAATGCAATGCCCCTTGGACCAGACAGACTGAAGGAGTGAATTTTGTGAAATTCAGTAAGGACAAATGAAAAAATTTCTAGCTAGGAAGGAATAATAATTTCTTTTTTAGTAAATAGGGGTTTAGACCCCCAGCTTGGCAGCAGCTCTGCTGAAAAGGCTCTGGGGGGTCTGGGCTAACACCAAGCTGAGCATGACCCACCCAAGATACCCAGCGCTGTCCTGGGAAATTGAGGGGAGGGATTATCCCTGTCTACCCAGCACCCTGCATATCTCAAGTCCTGGTTCCCCTGTACAAGAAAGGCATTCGCAAATGGGGACAAATGCAAGAAGTTTGGAGCTGGAGCACTGGTCCTATGAGGAGAGGTGTGGGAACCCAGGACATCTCTCTTGTTGCTTTGGATGGGCTGAGCCCTGGGCAGGGGGCTCAGAGGGCTTGGCACAGAGCCCAAGACCCTTTTGCCTTCAATCTTGAGCCATGGAAAAAATTACCAACTTTATATGAAGATTTACAAACCAGGAAAAGTTAAGTAGAATGATTAGCTTATCACAGGGTGGAAAAATAGAATGTTAAGGTTTTTATAAGGGTACAGGGGGGTCAAGATGGAGGAATCTGGGCGTGTACTGTCCTCCTTCCTTCTTCTTCATGGCCTCCATCTTCTTGGTGATGGTGGCACTTTTGGATTGGTTTAGAGTAGAAACTGACTGTCTAACATAGGTGATAGGTATTGGGGAATAACTGTAAATAATTTCTACGTAGTTTATAGCATATAAAGACAACACCGCCCTGAGGGCGGGCAGTGTGCCTTGGGCTGACCTGCTGAATGCATCTCAGCTGGTCCGGGAGAACTTGTTATAGATAAGAAATAATAAACAACCTTGAGAACCAAAGCAAATGAACTCCGACTCTTTCTTCGATCATCTGGCTGTGAAAATGGACTCTTGGGAGCGTCCTAATCAGAGGAATCCCAAGAGAGAGGCTGAGGGTCTGAGACTCACTGAGCCTGAAGAAAAGAGAACTTCAGGAAGCTCAACTTCCTGCCTCCCTCAAGAGTACCAAGGAGACCCAGGAGGAATGTTTACAGTAACATTTGGTCAAAGGACAAAAGAACATGGGAATAAATTGAAACAGGGGTCATTCTTACTGGATATAAGAACGTTTTTCCACCCTGAGGGCAGTGAAGCATTTGAGCTGGCTGCCTAGAGAAGTTGTGCAAGACTACCTTTTCAAGCTCTGAGCAGACTGGTTTGCTATCTGGCTCTGCTTTGGGCAGGATGTTGGACTTGAAGCCCCCCTGGAGGCCCTTTCAGCCCAAGCAGCTCTTGGGGCCTGAACTGGTGCAGAGGCGCTGCACAAATGAAAACTCCCCAGCAGTATGAAAACTATGAATAGATGCAGAATGTTTCAAAATTACTGTTTGCTTCATGTTGTTAGTGAAAAAAAACATAGACACCTGGGAATTCTCCACTCAGTCCATTATGGACAAGACATTTCTAAAGTGCTGTTCTTTAAATGTTCAAACACTTGGATCAACTGGTAGAGAACTGTAAGATATTTTTCTGGGACTAGGGCGAGAACTGAGGTGAAATAGTCTGCCACTTTCCATTGAAATCACATCTAAATATTTTCAAAATACTAAAAATATTAATGAAAACGGAGGACTGAACTGACATCTAGGATTCAGCTGGCAGTTGTTCAGTTGACATCTGTTATTAGGTGTTCTTCCATTAGGACATTGAAATGCCAGAGTTGTGCCATCAGATTCAGTCTGAGATAATCCAATTGTAGGGTACTTCAAGGTGAATCTCTGTTTCTTGTAAACCTAATGTGATCTATTGTGATGCATCTGCCACTTGTGAGGAATTTCTCATGGAAGCCTTTAATGGTGTAAATATTTTATTGACATGGATGCTACAGAACAAAGGATTGTATATATCTTACTTTATCTAGTAGTAATATGTATAACAGGGAGCAAGGAATAATCTCCCCAAATATTTTTCATCTAATAATAATATTCCTATATATTTCTCATGTAATATTCTTTATTTCAGTATTTCCTTGCATGGTTTCTGTGACTTTGCCTTGGCTGCTGTATTTTTATTCCCTTATTGCTTCTGGAAATTGCAGACTGTCTCAGCATGCTCTCAGCATGTCCTGTTTCCCTATGCCTTATTTTCACTGATACGTTGTGGGTGGTCCAATCTCCTACAAAGTCTTTAAAGTTTAATAGTTTTGACATCACACCAGGCTCGTGGGAATCACACAGTTCTCCTCCCCAACCTTGTTCTCTCAGCACTTCTTCCTCGCTGAGTCTGTTGCTTTTGGCTTTCTCTGTATCAATCTCACTCAATCCCTAACAGGCACACAGATTAGTTCCATGAAGAGAGACTTGGTTCATCTATGGAATTCATGTCAAACTATGTATTTGTGCAATGTCTTATACTATTACCAGGACATAAAAGATTAGAGAATAATCAAACAGTGGAAGAATATTGGTGTTTTTAATGCACCTCAGCACTTTGGGAAGTGTTGTCTGCAGCCTGCATAAGCCATACATAACACTGAGGTATTACTGTGAGACATAGATGTGAGCAAGAGTCCAGCTCATTTATTTTCCCTACAAAATGTAATTATGGAATTGGTGTAAAAGATTATGAGCTCTTGAAAAGGAAGACGGAAGGAAAAATGCAAATACTAGCAATGCTAAGTGAGAAATAACTTGAATTGTAGGTGAAACTGAAATGTTGGATGCAGAGATCAGAAGACAAAGTGAACTCTTCTAATCGTTGATTCATAGCAATGTTGCTAACTGATTTTCTGGGGCCCATCAAAATTAACTAACAAGACTCATCCATCAAACAGAAAAAAATATAAAATACAAAGGCAGTAGAGGGCTGTCTATTTATATTAGAAATACACATAAAAATCTGTCACTACAAATGCCAAGAAATTTTGACCCATAAGGAAGTATTTTGGCAAAATATATAAAAATCACCAGCAAAAAAAAAAAAAGGGCAAATTTATCCTTTTTTGAGTTGAGATATAAAACAGATTCATATTTGCTGCAGTCTTCCATGAACTAAAATTAGGAATTTCAGTTCAAACACAGATTTATTGCTAATTGTTTTTTTTAGGTCAACTCTGATTAGGAAAAAGTTACATTACTGAATCCAACCCTCAACTAGTTAGAGATAGTGCCAGAGTAAATGCTCTAGGCCATCTCCTTTCTCAGGCTACTGGAACCTGAGTTCAAGATGTCTTAGATGAAGGATGATTGTCAAAAGCAGCCTTAGACTCATGGGTTGCCTGACTCTTCTTTGAGAAGTCAAGCGTAGCATGTCTAATATAACACCACTAAAGAAAATATAAGAGAAAAAGCAAGAAACAAAAGGTTGATCAAAACATAATAATATTTTTCCCTTTATCTTCACAGGCGAAATCAAAATCTTTTAAAACCACTTATCTTCTGGAGTACCCACCCTCGGCTCTGCTACTGTCTGTGTACATCCACTTCTCCCATCTCTGTTCCTGGACTTCTGTTGTGAATTTTCTACTTTCACTGGGTACAGACCTCTTTGTGCCAATGTACTGCACTACAGCTGCAGCATCTACATACACCAGTGCCTGGTCTTCCTACCCTAACTCAGAGCATATTTGATCCATCTTTTTATAAACCATTTTGGTAAAACCTATGTCTGTTAAAGTAAGAGTTTCACCTAGTAAAATTTGCTCTGAACTCTGAGCAGTCATTACTCCAAGTACCCCACGAAAAGCATGTTATTTTCCTAGTACCTGCATATAAACATCCTCAGCAATTGTATGTTTTCCCCAGAAGTATTCTGTCTTCTTTGTCTAGGCTTATTTTCTGTCATTCTTATAAAAAATGCAGCAGCAACAACTCTATTTGAAAAGGCTGAGGCAGATATAAGGGACAACGTATAATAAATATATCTCATGAATTTTCAAATGTGATTTGTGTTGTTAATAATGACTTCTTGTTCAGAGAAGAAAAAAGAAAAAAAAAGAAAAAAAAAAAAAAAAAAAGGTCGGAACCCCCACAATCTTTAATGCCTTTAAAATAACAGCAATATTGCAATGTGCAAAAATAGTGATTGATATAAATTTTTAAACAGACAAGCTGTAAATTTTTTTCCTCGAAAAATTCCAAGTGTGTCATCACTGTCATTGACTTACTTTATGATGGTCTGAAAATGGATAAATACAATACCTGAGGAGCAAAAGCATCGTAAATCTTCATTCAGAAATCTCTTCTATCTCCCAGTATCACAGGAAAAGTGAAAGGAACAGATTGCATACAACTAGGCAGAACTGTATTACTTCACAAAATTAAATGATCAGCATGGTATTATGTCAGTTCATGTTGTTGCAATACACAGAACAATTTCAAAATGAGCAGGTGTGCCGTCAATAAACCACCACGTTACACTTCCCTGTGCTTAAAAGGAAGTCTCTGCAAAGATCAAATTAGACATCCTTTTCAGGGAAACAGAAGCAGTTTAATGACTCCTTCCTCACTCCCGACCCCCAAGAAAAGTGCTGTAGTGAAACAAGATAGTTTTTTACTTTGAAGGTTCCAGTCACTTTGAAACAAAATAATTCGTAACCTTTCATGCATTTGAAGTTTCAGGTGGCACTTTTCCTTTTGCGATGCTTTTATAGCAGTTATTTTTTTATACTCATTTGAAATAACGAGAATTGCATTTTTCCTAGTGAAAAACAAGTGTGTATGGTTTTCTGCTATTTGATGATTGTCTGATTCTGAAAGTCTAGGGGAGTTGTCGTGGGTTGACCCGGAAGTGAGTTTTTGGGAAGTTGTAGCCAAAACCAAGCAGTGATCAGATTTGAATATTGGCACCTCTTGTGTCCACTGAAGACATGGATACACCTCTGAGGACAGGGGTTAAAGCAGAGCACTCCCAGAGGGACTTTCTCTTTCATTCAGGTCAGTGAAGAGATCGGACCTTCCCTGCCCAGCTTGTGGCTGGGTGGGGGAGGGGAAGCCACGCGGCCTGGCTGAGGGGCCGGGAGCTCCGGGCAGAGAGGGGGAGAGGAGCGGAGTCGGGCCCTGCAGGACAGAGGGGTGGAGAGGCACTGAGATGTG
>WBNO01014374.1:0-13305 GCA_013400575.1 Peucedramus taeniatus | reverse complement strand
CCCAGGCAAGGGGATTTGCGAGATCAACCCATGAATTTTCCTTTTTTTTCCTCCCCCCTCCCACTGGGGAGGAGAGAGTGAGTAAGTAGCTGTGTGCTGTTTAGCTACTTGCCCAGTTAAACCATGAGAGGCATCCTCAACTTCTTTGGGGAACTTGTTCCAGTGTCTCACCACCCTAAAGAATTTCTTCCTTATATCTAGTCTTTCACAGAAGTATAAGATTCTTGCTTTCAAATTTTAACAGTCCCAGGTCTAAAGTTGTATTTTTAAATGTCTTCATTCTACACAGCAAGAGACTCCACAAAAATAGGTATTGATATCACTCTTTTTATTTTTCAGCCAGAAATACATTTTCATAGAGCATTTCAATAAATAGTGGTGTTTATTCTTTAGACAAATCCTCTCTTTGGCATGTGACCATATTCCATTTTTTAAACTAAAGACTATACAGGAAAAGTTCATTAAAGAGATCATTGTTCAATAAATTAAATTTACAGAGGTGCAGTTAACTCTTTGAAATACACATCAGTTGTACATATTCTAATAAGCCAAAAAACATTAACCAAACCAGCAAAACCATCTACTGGGCTCCTCTTCACTGCCTTCAGTTACAATTATGCAGTAAGTGTCAGAATGAAAACAGCTCTTCCTTTTCCTCAACACATGTACTGAGTAGGGCTTGCTACTCATCCTGAAGAATTAAAAAACCCTAAACTGTGCTAGAAACAACTGATCAAATGTTTCCAAACATGATCTTAATTTCTAAATATGTAAACTAAAATGAAGTTGCAAACTACTTCAGTAATAGACTGCACCTAAAAATGTATAAAAAAATTTACATTTTATACATAAGTTACTAACGCTTTAAATATATCTAAGAATATGGTTGTCAAAACTGCATTTGATGTCATATTTGGACAAAAAATTTCTTCATCAACAATTTAAGCCAGGGTATTCAATCTACTAATAGTCCAAATATTTATTCCAAACTAGTTTTATTTTAAAAAGGAGGCAAAACAATTACTTCTGTACAGAAATAAAAATATGCAATAGGTTTGAAGTAGCAAATGAACAAATGTTTACTTTATGAGTGAATTTCCTTGTCACCACCAGGGCAAACCCAGTTACAAAATGTTTGAATAGGATGGTTTAAAATAACAGGTGATCCAATTTAGCCAAGCTCACATTCTTTCCCATGATGTAAAAAATCATACATACATTTTATTGTAGAATACATTAAGAAACAAAAAGATAACTTGAGTACTTATCCAAGAGCAATTTCTAACATCAACCCAAAATTAGCAACAACCAGACCATCAATTTCTCAGTATTAAATTACCCTAAATTCTAGATAACTACAAAAAACCCCAAACACCCCAAACCCAAATCCAAAAACCAAAAGCCTTTGTTAAAAGATGTTCAAAGAAATATCTACCAGCTACAGTCAAATTTGCATTAGAAGCTGCTTGCTGTGGAAAAATTTTTCCCTGCATTTGTAACAAAATACATTGTCAAAATTCTATTAAGTTACTTTCTGATAACATTTCACTTATACCACCAACAATGTGGACAGTCATGTACAGTATGACAGCAGATTTTTGCAGCAGAAAAATAACCAGAAACTGGTTCTAAATTCTAGATTATATTTCATGGTTCATGTATTATTTCTTGAAAACATACGGTCTCCTCTAAGGGTAAGGTGTTGGAGCTGGTATTGTAGCATGTCTGTGTCAGCAGGTTCCTGAATGCTCATTTTGTCTAAATTGAGGTAGTCCAGGGATTTAGAATGAGCCTTTTTGCCCTTTAAAAGGCAAAGAGGCAGGGGACCATGAAGTGCCTTGTAAGGTTCATATGGTAAAGCTTTATTGTATTTATCCCCTGAGCTGGGCATCCGTCTCCTCCTCCTTCCATTTGCTGTTGGGATCTCATATGGCTGATAGCACCTACCTCTAGTTTTGTACAAACAGGAAGAACATGCAAGTCCTAAATCAAGCCGTTGAGAATGCAAGTTAAGCCCAGATTTCCTTTTATTATCTTCATTTCCTGTATACTTTTGAGCTAATTTTAGCAGCTCCTCTCCAGTTGTGAATCCAACCAGGTAGTTAGAATCCATACAAAGGACCTGATAGCCTGAAACTGTCTGTCGCATTGGTGAGCAGGGGGTGCTGGAGCATCGTGGTTTCTCTGCTTCTATTTTGCCTGCAGAACTGACCTCAGCAAGAGGTACAGGGAGGGTAGATATGGTAGTTCTGGACTTTCCATTTATGTCCATTTTAAGCAATGCACTATTCTCCTAAAAACAAAACAGAGATTGATCACAAATAGAGCCTTTAACCACTAAAGGAGCTGAGAGGATCTCAGAAATCAAACTTTTTATCACACAGAAAACAACCAGTACTTCTCTATTCAGTTCTTCTGGTTCACATGGTATTTTTAATGAATCCTTTAAGCTCTTTTCCTTACTGTCCCCATGCACATGTTCCTCTAAAGTTCACATTTTGTTCTGGCTAGCTATTTCAATGAACAATGCCTGTGCCTTACAAAATCACACAAGGCCTAAAGTTTGGTCCAGTAACACTGCATAATCATCCTGTTGGGCTGAACTCGGATACAGAGGCCTCTCAATCCAGCTCAAAGGATTGGTCTCTTCTTTGCACACGACAGGGTTCTCACAGAGGGTCCCTTGATGGGTCTCCTAGGAGGGGTTTTAGGGGGGAAATTATGCCTTAAGTTTTAGCTTTCATATTTTTTAGATTCTGTACTGCCTTAGTGTGTGACTCTAAATTTCATATAAAGTGTTGGCAAGTTCTCTTCACAGGGTAGTTAGACAAAACAATCCTTTTCCAGCTTGAAAACCAAGGACAGCCATTACAGCCTCAGGCCCAAAAAGCATAAACAACGGCGAATTGAAGAGAGCAAACCAGGAGGATGTGACTTCATAACCTGAAGCTGTAATTGGACAATTAACCCCAATATGTAAATGGACCAAAACTTATAAAAGTGTGAAGACTCATGACTGGTCATCCATCTTGCGACCATCTTGGATCCATCTTGGGTGTAGCCATGGCTGGGCGCTTGTATTGCCCAAGGTCTATCCTTTGAAGGCCTTTTAATAAATACCTACTTTATTCCTTTAACTCGGTCTAGTTGCTCTTCCAGATCAGCCTCTCTAGGCATCATGAGCATATCCAGACTTGTCCATGCTGCCTCCATCTTTTTGGCAACCCTCCACCCTCATGAAGTCCCTACCCCAGATATGTCAGGACTTGTTCTGTAGCCTTTTAAAGTGGGGGACCCCAAACCTGCCTTTTACCTTTGTTTATTTACTTTCTATTCACATTCAAACTTTAATTACTCATGCCATTAGCTATTATTTAAGAATTTTTAGACATTTTATACCTACACTTTTACGGATATAATTTCTATATCTTTATAATTGTATATATACATATTTAGATATAAGCATATTAAGATAGTGCAACTACATATAAATATCCATTAAAATATATAGAAAATATATGAGTGTGCAAATATTCCATCTACTATATATATATTTTTATATGCTGCCAATCAGAGGAAGTTTTGAGAATTTGTGGGTATTGATGAATACTAGGAGCAAAGTTCCAAATAACAAGATAAAGAACAAAATGGTTAAACAATGGAAGCAATAGCCAATAACTACAGTAATACAGGAAATCCTAGAAATCTAAGTAGTCTTAGAAGGGGAAAAACAGAGATAACACCTGTGAAAAACGCCAATCGCTTGTTTTTAAAAAATTTAAAAGTATAATAGTAATAAAATGGTTATAAAAATAGTAATAAAATTAGAGTAATAAAAATTTGGACAATTAGGGATAGGACAATACGAGACAATAAAAAACAAAGGATTACGAACCAGTCCGGGTGCCCTCCTGGGCAAATTAAGCCCTGAAAGCACACACATTAACAGAGGATTAACCCTTAAAAGCAATAACCTGTTGCATATTCATACATCTCATACATGAAACATAAATGCCATTCAAACAAAGGATTCTCTCTGTTCAGTGTCAGCTTCTTCCTTTTAATCCAGTTGGCGTCTTCAAGGCTGAGCGATGCAGGAAGAAGTTAGTTTCTTCTGATAAGGGAGTCATAATTCTTTTTTTCTCTGAAAGATTTACGTATCCTGTGGCTGCTATCTCTGTGCGAGTACCCCCTTCCTTTCTTAAAAAAAACTCCCACATACATAGTCTCTAACTACAAAAACTACAATTTAACCACCAAACTACATTTACCATACTATTAAAATATTAATACAGCACTACTAATCAATACAACATAATACATATAGTAAATATCTACGTAGAACCATATAATAAGCACTTTTCACACACCTTCTTTTACCCAGGATATTGCAAGCTGAGCCAAACCTCCTCCAGTTCTGTGGTGAGAACTTGCCCTAACCATGAACTTTTCTTGTTAGACTATCATTATAATGGTCAAAACCACACCCCTAGCTTAGATGCCCTCTGCCCACCAAGACCATTACTCTCCAAGCGTACACCATGATTTCTTGGGAGTCTATACCTTTAAATCAAAATGAAGAAAGGGTGAGCCAATAGCAACTTAGCCAGGTAGTGACTTATGCAAGATACGCTGATAGCCTAAAATTGTAACCATGTAAGTATGCCTGCTTTTTCTTTAGAAAAATAAATGCTAATAGCAATAAAGTCTTCACTGCTTTCCTGCTGGACAAGAAACGTAGCAAATTATGTTGTCATGCCTAAAAATACAGACCTGCAAAGATTAAACAAAAGCTATATTTTACTCAGCCTTTTTCTAAGGACAGCTATTCAAAGACAGTCACTACTTTTAAATATGACCTACTCTTGAAGTTAAGAAAAAAATATGTTTAATCAAAACAGTTTATTTTGGGGAGAGTTTTTTGAGTGGGTTTGTGTGTCCCTCAACTGAAGCACTTGTTCTTTGTCTTAATAGAACTGTGGTGGATTAACCTTGGCGGGACAACAGGTGCCCACAAATCTGCTTTATAACATCCCCTCCTTAACTGGACAGAGGGAAGAAAATATGATTAAAGGCCTGTGGGTTGAGATAAGGGAGATGACACTGCAAGTACACAGGGAAAACAGACTTGACTTGGGGAAATTAAATTAATTTATTGCCAATCAAACATCCAAGTAGGATAATGACAAATAAAAACAAGTCTCAAAATACCTTCCCCCCACCTTCCTCTTCTTTCTGGGCTCAAATTTACTCCCAGCTTCTCTACGTCTTCCCACCAAGCAGTACAAGGGAACAGGGAATGGGATTTGCAGTCAGTTCATCACATATTGTCTTTGTTGCTCCTTCCTCTGCACACTCTTCTCCTGCTCCAGCCTGGGTTCCATCCATAGGAGACAGTCCTCCATTAACTGCTCCAGCATGGGTCCTTTCCACAGGGTTACAAGTCCTGCCAGGAACCTGCTACAGCATAGGCACTTCAGGGAGTCTCCTTTGGCCACATCCACATGCTCCATGGTGGACCTCCATGGGCTGCACAGGGACAGCCTACCTCAACATGGTCTTCAACAAAGGCCGCAGGGGAATCTGCTCCAGCACCTGGAGCACCCCCTCCTCCTTCTTCACTGACCTTGGCATCTACAGAGTTGTTTCTCTCACATTTTCCCACTCCTCTCTTCTGGCTGCTGTTGCACAGCAGGTTCCCCCCCAATATGTTACCACAGAGGCACTACCAACATCGCTGATTGACTCAGTTTTGGCCAGCAGCGAGTTCACCTTAGAGATGACTAGCACCAGCTCTATTGGACATCAGAGAAGCTCCTGGCCTCTTCTCACAGAAGCCACCCCTGTAGCCTCTCCACTACCAAAACTTTGCCATGCAAACCCAATACAGTGATATAATCTGCAGCAGGTACTGTTTCTTGGCAAGGTACATCTCATTTCACTTACATAATTTACACTTCAGAGGGTCACTTCCTCAAGCTTATTAAAACTATGTAGTAAAGTGACCTTTCAAGTTTTACTTTGCCTCTATCAAATGTCCCTCCCCATACTAAAATTCTGCCTAAAAATTAGTGTTCATTTACATGCAATGTCAGTATGGAACCAACAATAATAGAAGTCCAACAGCTCACTCAAATATAATAAATAAGATTTACACTTATAAGTAGTGCCAAGAGAAACCAGAATGAGTCATTTGGATTGGAAGGGACCTTCAAAGATCATCTAGTCCATCTCAACTGCCACAGGCAGAAACATCTTTCATTAGATCAGGTTGCTCAAAGCCCCATCCAACCAGACCTCAAACACTTCCAATTACTGGTCAAACAGCTCATCAGACTTTACTATAGTGCATTTGCATCTGATTATGCAAGCCTGATGGCAAGACAGGCAGGATATGGTTGTCCACTTCAATTTCAGTCACTGCAAGTACCATCCCCCCTCCATCCTGATAATCACTCTCTCAAAAACAACAAAACAAAACAAAAAAACCAACCCAGAACACCAATGTACCACATAAACCAGAATATGTTTCTAAATACACCACCAGTAGTAACATTAAGATGGATGGTAGAAAGAGAAGCTTTCAATATGGGAAACAACAGGGGAACAGGAAGGGGAGGGGAATCAGTGCTGCACATCTCTACTTTTGCGCCTCTTTATGGGAATGTTTCAAGGAATTCAATTGTATTCACAGCTGTCAGAAGGCAGCCAACTACTGATAGAAGCAAGTCCTTTTATCATCACAGACCTTCCCCACCATTCTTACTGAGATCTGCTTAACAGCAGTCTGCTGACATTAATTCATTTCTACATGCAGCTATGCAAGCATGTATGTATAGTGACATACAGCACCACCCTAAACAGACACAATAACAAGACGTGTTCACAGAAAATATCTACTAATATACATTATTTGCTCTTTTCTGAGTAATAGGCACACATACACTCTCACTTATATCAGATAAAAATCCTACATAAAATTGCATATAAATAATAACTAGATAAGAAAAATTAAGACTTGAGACTATTTTCTTACATAGCTGTGGAAAATTTGAAACATCAGTACTTTAACTGTTCAGACCCCCTCTCCCCAATACCTTAATAGGCAAAAGAAGCCTGGAAATAAACCAAAACCACTTAGCAAGCTTCATATTCTGTAAAGTAACATTTTGATGTACATTAGAGCATACAAACACAATCTCTATCATGAATGATATAACTCATATTTAAAGAGAGCTTTCACCCTCCATTTACCTTTTGCTAAAAACCAAAACAAAAAACCAAAACCAAGACAAAAACCAAACTAACACTNAACCAAAAAAAAAAAAAACAAGACCACCAGCTTTTACTACAGTGCAATATAAAATTATCCATAGGAAACTGAAAGCTGGGCACTAGTATACTTTGTTACTGTTAGACTGAATAGGAAGGTTATAGTCAGGTTTAACACTTGTACAAGAATTAAGAATAGTTTAATTGGGTCAGCTGTTGGTTGTAAGTTGCAACTTCAAAGAATTAAGCAGTTATGAACAGATAGAGGTGTTAATACACGTTAATTCTGGCTTTCCCACCAGTTTAGATTGTTAACGATACTTGGTGCAAAAAATTCACTTGCTCAATCTAACTACAAGCTTAAGGATTTACATTAAAATTCCCAAGATTTGTGCATAAAGGTATCAGAATTGATACCTTGTTTTCCTCCATGATTTGTCAGAATAGTTTAACTGCTCTGCTCTTCATAGCATAATTCTTATTTCCATTACATTGTAAAGCATTTATAGAAGAAAATTTGGGTCCGAGAGAGAAAATACAGGGCAAAACAGGCCTGCAGACCCTAACACTGTGGCAGGAAAAGACTTGGATATATTCATTCCTGCCTTGCTGATGACACTACAATAGTTAGTACAGAGATAGGAACTCAGAGAAAAGGAAAGTGAAAACATATCAGGATCTCTGTGCTGCAGGGGAAAATTCTGTCTACATAAGAGCACCGGGTGCTGGCAAAGGCTCGAGAAGCACCATGCAGCTATGAGAGGATGGCTGCTCAGCCATATGAATAATGTGTTTGCTACCTACCCTACACCCTCTGCCTCACATAACCGTATTACATGCACCTCTTGTCTGCTGCTGCCTGGTCTCACGGCGCGACCACAGAATGATTGAGGTCTACTCGAGAAGCGACTTTAAAGACAGGGAGCAGCTGGCAGAAGGCGCCAGCCCTGTCGTGGAACTCAGATGCATTAAGAGCGGGCACCTGCGTTACCGGCTCCCACTGAAGCGCCAAGCGCGATCATAACCCCACCTCTACCGCCTCCGCACGCGGAATCGTAACACTGCGCCAACCGGATCGCTAGCTCCCTGCACTCAGCATTCTGACGCGATAAGAAAGCCGCAGTTAAGGTCAAGGCCACACACACTCACAAACTCCGAGCGGCACATTTAAGTTATTTAATCATACCACTCCAGCGGAGCCCATGGGGAGCAGAGCCTTCACACGACCTTCGCAAAAAATACAGGTCGCCCCGCTGCTACCACTCCACAACACCGCCCACCACCCTTCGTCCCCATCGCGCATCATCTCTCCCACTAGCCCTTCGCAGGCCTCTGTAGCGCCTTGGCCAGGCGCACGGTGCGCTAAAGTCTGCTCGGTTTTCCATGGCCCCTCCCCAGGCAGGGGAGGGCCTCCCCGGACTCCAGCAGGCACAAGCAGGGCCCGCCACGGAGCCGGAACTTCAACTTCGACGGCCAAGAGAACCGACACAACTCCCACCTCCTGCCTGCAGTCCAGTGCGGCGGAACTCCAACACACAGCGAAGAAAGACAATAAGGCTCTGACTACGGTGCAGTCTAATTATGCTCGCTGAAGCTAAGGATGAACATGAACCTCCCCCCCTACGCTTGCAGACCGTGGGGGTAATGGATGTTTCCAGCCAATCACAACAGACCACGTGACCGAAAAAAGGGCATGACATCCGGAGCAAATGGTACAACTGGCTGTCTGCAGGGGCAGTTATTTTACCAAAAGCTGGGGGTGGGGCACTTGTCACTTCTTATCTTGGCTAAAACTTGTCCCTGTGCTACACGCATGCATGTATTACTTATACTTGGAAATTCCATTTTCTTTTGCTGTTACAAAAACATGCTGTCGAAGTTATGTACTTATAGAGCAAAGGTTTTTGGAAATATTTAGTTCAAATATGCAATAAAAATATTTAGTTGAAAGGGAAGAGTCAGGTTTAAACTGAGCTATGTAAGAGTATCTACAAAGTTGTCACAGTACACTATCTAGAGCAGGGGCAGTTAGCCTGTAGACTTTAACCTCTATGCAGCTAACAGACTCTTCTAGTGCAAGCTGGTGATCTTGCTGTATGCACTGCCAACCCCAGATTACAAACACAGTGGTGAGTTGTCTTCCACCGACTTGCACCCAGATTTACCCACTCCATTTTCTACATGGTTGTTTGTAACCATATGGAAATTTCATAAGCTGAAGGATCTTAAGAAAATGCTACTTCACTATGCTCTTGAAGGTCCCCTAGAATAGTCACAGATACAGATGGATACCATGCTTCTAGAGAAGGACAAGAGGAAAGTCACAGCAAAACTAAAACTAGAGATAAAGCTCATGAGAGGTACCAAGGAATTGTAGACATTCCTTGCCAACTCCTGCTATTCCTTGAGACAGATGCCAGGCTATTCTAAGACACAAAAAAGCAAATAGAAAAAAAATTTAAATTGTTGTATTGCATGAGGTAACATTCATATGGAGCAAGAACTAAATTTAACACCTTTTTATTTTTAAATTAAACATAAGAAAAGTATGCAGAAGGTATATGTTACAATTCTGTAGGCCACAAATATTGTCGTTTAACCCCAGTAGGCAGCTAAGCCCCACACAATCCATGTGCTCACTCTCCCCACAGTACGATGGGGGAGAGAATTGAAAGAGTAAAAGTGAGAAAACACATGGATTGAGATAAAGACAGTTTAGTAGGTATAGCAAAAACTTCATGCCCAAGCAAAGCAAATTGAGGAATTCATTCACTATTTTCCATCAGCAGTCATATGGTTAGCCATATCCAGGAAAGCAGGGCTTCATCAAGTGTAACATTTGCTTGAGAAGACAAATACCATAACTCCAAATGCCCCCCCATCCTCCTTCTTCGCCTAGCTTTTATAAAAGAAGGTGAATGGATAGGTGTGGTGGGTTGACCTTGGCTGGCCACCAGGTGCCCACCAAGCTGTTCTATCACCCCTACTCCTCAACTAGACAGGGGGAGAAAATACAAGAAAAGGCTTATGGGTCAAGATAAGGACAGGGAGCTCACTCAGGAATTACCATCATGGACAAAACAGACTCAACTGGGGGAAATTAATTTAATTTATAACCAATAAAATCAGAGTAGGATAATGAGAAATAAGAGCAAATCTAAAAACTGCTTCCCCAAACCCCTCCCTTCTTCCCAGGATCAACTTTACTCCCTACTCTTCTAGCTCCTCCCTCGAGGGGCACAGGGGGATGAAGAATGCAGGTTGTGGTCAGCAAATAATGCTTTGTCTCAGCTGCTCCTTCCTCCTCACACTCTTCCCCTGCTCCAGTGTGGGGTCCCTCCCATGGGAGACAGTCCTTCACGAACTTCTCCAATGTGGGTCATTCTCAGAAGATGCAATTCTTCACAAACTGCTCCAGTGTGCGGTCCCTCCCATGGGAGACAGTCCTTCACGAACTTCTCCAATGTGGGTCATTCTCAGAGGATGCAATTCTTCACAAACTGCTCCAGCTTGGGTCTTTTCCATGGGGTACAGTTCTTCAGGAACAGACTGCTCCAGCATGGGCTCCCTATGGGGCCACAGGTCCTGCCAGCAAGTGTGCTCTGGCATGGGCTCCTCTCCATGTGCCATAGTTTCTGCCAAGAGCCTGCTCCAGCACAAGCTCTCCACAGGGTCACAAGTCTTCCTTCAGGCACATCTCCCTGCTCTGTCATGGGGTTCTTCACAGGCTGCAGAGTGGATATCTGTGCACTCCATGGGCTGCAGGGGGACAACCTGTGTCATCATGGGTTTTACCATGGGCTGCAGGGAAATCTGCTCTGGCACCTGGAGCACCTGCTCCTCCTCTTTTTTCACTGACCTTGGTGTCTGCAGACTTGTTTCACATTTTCTCACTCCTCTCTCCCAGCTGCTGCTGCACAGCTGTTTTTACCCTTTCTTCAATATGTTATCACAGAGGTGCTACCAACATTGCTGATTGTCTCAGCTTGGGCCTGTGTTGAGTCTGTCTTGGAGCCAGCTGAAATTGGCTCTGTCTGATATGGGGACATCTAGTTTCTTCTCACAGAAGCCTTTCAGTATCTGAAGGAGCCTACAGGGAAACTCGAGGGAGACTCTTCATCAGGAACTGTTGTGACAGGATGAGGAGTAATGGGTACAAATTGAAGGAGGGGAAATTTAGGCTAGCTATTTGGAAGAAATTCTTTACTGTGAGGGTGGTGAGATACTGGAACAGGCTGCCCAGAGAAGTTGTGGATGCCCCAACCCTGGCAGTGTTGAAGGCCAGGTTGAATGGGGCCCTGAGAAACCTGGTCTAGCAGAAGGTCTCTGCCACTGCCAGGGGAGGTTGGGACTAGATGATCTTTGAGGTCCCTTCCAACCCTTAACATTCTGTGATTATATAAGCCACCCCTGCAGCCCTCAGCTGCCAAAATATTGCCATGTAAACCCAATACAATATTGTAAAATAAGAGAACTTTGAAGTCAGATATACCACGCTAAAAAAGTAATAAAGGAAGTGCTGAAAAACAACAGTCTCCACACAATAACCAATAACTACAGAATAGCTAGGGTTTCTTTTTCTTATGAACAGGTACAGTATTAAGCCCTTAAGCAATGCAGTATACTGGACAATAAAACATACCATATGATTTATATAGAGCAAAGAAGTACTGAATATTTTGCAAAATATGTCAACTTCTAATATGTTGCTGCTGTGCGAAGCCAGAACTACTCAACCAGTTAATTTTTTAATTCTTCTTATTAATTCCACTTTAAACGGAAAACAAACATGTTCCAGGAAACTTTGATTTAAAAATTAAGAGGATCTCAAACAAAATACCGAGGAACTACAATTGGCTTATGCCATGTAAAAATTTAGGAAAGGGAGACTCCCTTGCTTTCCAGGTTATCTGCAGACATAGCGTGCCTGAGGCCATCTAAATCTTCCCCTTCTTAGTCAGAATATTATCTGTTCGTCCGAGTCACAATACAGATTCATAGATAAAATGTTAGAGTAAGCATTTTGACACGATAAGTCTGGTTGCGTTATAGCTTTAATGATCACAGATTCACAAATGGTGTGGTTTACACTCTAAGTCTGGGTGCATTCAATAAGATTTCAGATTCACAAATAGTGCAATTTATTGATTGTTGCGACAAAATAAGGCTCAGAAATTGCCATTGAAAAATACACTGGTATCAGAAAGCATAGACAATAGCATTACCGTGGAAGAAAGCTTACCCAATAAGGATCCCTGTGGGGGAGGAGATAGATAAAGCACGTTGACCATCCCAGGATACAAAGGTGGAGTCTCCTCTGACCTCCTCCTCTCTTAAGTTATATTTATATTGTTTTCCTTAAGGGTGGGGAAAAGATAAAGTTTTGGTTGATGTAATTTCATCATCAGGTGGAGTTTGAATGACTTTAGTCATACATGTAAAGCATGTACAGGTTTTACTTTGTTAGCATATGCAGGGTTGTGAAAAGTAATATGCAATTTCTTTGGGCCATTCATTTGGCTTAGTTCCCATTAGCTGTACTGTTTTAAACAGAGCATGAGCACAACACCTCCATGCTGCTCCATCCTTTGTTTCATGCCTCTCTCAGGGCAATGCACCAAGCTTCCTCAGTGATCCTGCTCCTAAGATTGCAGAGAGTTTGTTTCTGGTGAGCTATTGCCAACGTGGATACTTCTTGCAGAGCTTTGTCTTTCAGGTTTTCTCCACAGCTTATCCTGCAGATGTGGCAGCCACTAGATGAGATAAGAATGACTGAGCATACAATTTATAAAGAAAAATAGGGAAATAAAGTTTCAAGAATAGGTTTGGGATGATAATTTTTATTATAAATAGACATAGTAAGCAGGAAAAGTAAAAGAAAATGGTGGGGAGAAAAGCCACTTAACTTCCATTATCTCCTTCCCCAGCCCCCCCTGCTGCTGCACTCATCCCATGGGGAAATAGACCGGCAGCTAGCAGATCACCTCACACTGAAGGAAAGTGGTATGTACCTGTGGGAGTCGGGGAGGAAGG
>WBNO01014369.1:0-24384 GCA_013400575.1 Peucedramus taeniatus | reverse complement strand
AAAATGAAAACAGCCACAGGATGTTTTCCTTCAAATATTTTGAAACTCAAGTTAATGAAAAGGTAAACAGTGAGGTTTGTATTTCATGAGACTACACAATATTGCTAAGGATAGAAAATAATATTTTTTTTAATTGTATGTTTAATGACTAACCGTGGGAAAATAAGAAATAAAATACTGGAGAATTAACTTCTGTTTAAGATGGGATGCCTTCTTTAGTTGGGGATATGCTATGGTCAATCAAAAGCAACCAGTGAAGTTATGATGGCACAGACACTTGTCACACAACTGTACATATTCTTCTACTGCAGTGAGGTTAAAACACTNTTTAAAAAAGGGTCAGCATCCGTCCATCACCTTGATTTGAAATCTAAGTTCCAGCCCGTAAAAACTGTGAGATTAACAGACTTCCATTCCCCAGAAAAACAGGACCAGCAGCAGAAACAGAAACAACAACAGATCAAAACCCCAAAACAACTCCATGCATAATAAGTTTTCAATAATTAAAGCTAAATTAAAGCTTATTTTAAGACTTTAAGTAAATATAAGAAGCAAACCATCAGTCATTACTATGAATATATAAAAAATAATGGGGTGGAAGTAAGATTAATCAAATTCCTTCAGCATTCTTAAAATTCAATAAAATTGCCACCTTAGAAAATAAAATTCCAACTGTAAGCCTACGAACTTCTTTAAAAATAGCATCAATAATTTCATTTTGGTGCTCCTTCACTTTATGAAATTAGCATAAGCCTGATGAATTAGAAATCTTGGCAAAGAATGGTTAAGTGACAAAATGTCACTGAATTCAGCATCCCTCTTTTGAAGAGGAATGAAATCCCTCTCCATGTGTCCTCATGCCTTCAAAATCTTTGTGTCTGCCCCATTTCTAATATCACAGTAACCTGTTCCTGACTGCCCCATCTTCACACTGGAAAATCCTGGTCAAATAAATTTAGAAAAAGAATGCTTTTTAGCTTCAGGTGAGTGTATTTGTGACCTTTTCCTTACTCTATCATTAGGAGACGGAAAAATAGTTAGAATGCTTCTACCCAAACATTTCTCCAGAAATACCAAATTCCTATGATATTTTCCTATTAACTTGATTTTGCTGACATAAAACATTGAAAAACTTGCTGCACACTATGTTAATAACTGAACTGCATCACACATGACTGTAATATACAACAGCAGAGTTATATTACAAACTAATGATGCCATTACAGGAGTAAATGACCCAATTCTACATTAAAACTTACCCTGTGTACAACAAACATTTCAAGTTTCAGCCTTCCTCAGTGGACGACCCATAGGAATTAAGCATAAAGTGAAAAAACCCATAAAACTTCATGCATTGACATTTTTAAACTCAGAAATGCTTTCTGGCATCAAAAGTGTAACATGGTCTTTGAAATGGGACTGCTCTCAGCTGCTAATTTCAACAAATGTCTTCGCACTTCTATGTCTTCATTTAATCTCTTACAGACATCACTAGTTAGGCAGTTAATATTTGATACTGTACCATCAGCAGGCTTCAAGAGAAACATTACACTGAAACAAACAAGTCACAGGGGTGTCAGAATTCCACCTTTATTTCAAACTAATGTTTGTCATGTTTTGTTTACATGTGGAAACTTCTCTTCGCATTTAAAAGTATTGAGAACCTTTTTCCAACTGTTGCTGAAAGCTTACTTAGATTATTTATACTAACTGAGTCATGTATATATACTATATAAACAAAACAAATCTATTTATAAAGACTAAGCAATCACTACTATGCTTCCTGGTATTCCGTTCTAATTACTACGGACTAGCCCATCCAACTAATGACAATTCATATTAGATAGCTATTCATTTTTCTGTAGATATGTCCCAGTGGATAAACCTCTTCAGAAAATCTCCTACAATGAAGATAGAACACAACAAACAGAACACACTATGTCAAATCCATGTACTTGCACCCACACACGCACCTTTTCACACTCAGAGAAGCAGGAGAAGGAAAAACCAGCAAGTCTTACCTTTTTGCAGACACTTTCAAAATTAACTTCTGTCCTAAGAGCAAGTCTGGTAACTTCATCTGGTTTTATTTCCTGTAGATGAAAGATACGTTTATTCCTCTTATGATCAGACTATATGAAGAGTTTCCAAGGTTCACCTTCCTTATAAACATTCTAATCAGGGCACCTCCCTAATCTCTTAAAGGAAGAAAACCAGTTCATTATACGGCAAATTTTTTTGTGTGTACGTAAACACTACATTTATACTGACCAATCTTTTCAAAACACTACCTTGTACCTAATATGACTGTATATACTAGTGTTGAAGGCAACAGGGATTTTTCAACAGCAAAGTATGCAGAATGAGTGGTTTTATTTGCAGAAATATTTCAATTGCCCATATTGTTGTACTACAAACAAACTTTGGAAGGCCTTAAATTCCTGACTTATCTTCTGATGAAGTTACATCTTATCAATGTACATGAATATATAAGTTAAAGACAGTGAAAATGAAGCTGAGATGAAAAAAATACCATCTTTTTTCTAAAGAGACTGAACATGCAGTTTGCATTCCTGGACTTAAGCATTTGCATTGGCAGCTGAAATAGACGAATGAAAATCCTGGACAATTGGATTTTGTTAAAAGCTGAGTATTTAATGAAACATGCTCCCATGACAGATTTCTTGCTATTTTAGGACACATGCTTTATGTAGGTTGTATTATAAAATGCTCTATTAACCTCATCAAATTAATTAATTGAACATTATTTTCCGCCTAGGGCAGTGCAACAAAAAGTCATGTTACATACCAGTTGTTTCCCAGATGGCCATTTTAAAACCAGTTTAACTATTATCATGCCAGACCCAAATAACGCACACACATTCTGAAAAGTTAAAATTCTGTACAAAGTAAGCTAGTTCTTCTGATACCTTTCATGTTCAACAACAATATTGTATTTGTTAATTCCTTTCTTTCCCCGCTTAAGCGTTCTTGAAACCTATTCCAATACTTTCATTTTAACTCCACTGTTAAATTCCATATTCTATCCCTTTTCTGTTGTAAATTTGGAGCAGTCTGTACACTTCCTTAGACATAATTTCAGGAAGAACCAAGTAGCTTACCTTCTTATAAAAGCTCATACCTTGCATCTCAAAACCTTATGATTTTCTTCTTTGTATAGAGAAGATATTTCACAAACACTTGCAATTTCTCTATTTATTTATCACGAACTGTGTATGACTTAAAACTGTAAACAATTATCTAGTAATTAAGTAAAAAAAAAAAAAAGTAACAGAACTCGGTTAAATTAACAACAACAACAACAACAACAACAAAATCTCTTTTTGTGAATGCCAGAAGAGCTTCCTGACAATGAGATCTAGAACTCTGCAAAATCACCTCCCAGAGGTACTAGTGGAAGCCTAATCACTTAGAGGACAGGATCCACACTGGAAAAACACTGGTGGATGTAGGAAACAATCTTCTATTGGCAGATGAACAGTTGGATGACCTAATAGAGATGGAAAAGACCTATGATTCAGTTTTCCATGACTTTCAAAAGTGTTTCACAGATGGTGAAAGTAGGACACGTTGGTTAAGTGACATGCTTACTGTCACACAGGAGGTTAGGGGTTACGAATGAAGCTCTGGAACCCAATATTATTCATTAAATCAAGCTGTTGGTTTATTAAAAAAAAACAAACAACAAACCAAAAAAAGATAATTTCTATGATCTTCATCCCAAATAAAACTGCCTATTTCCTGTCTCCTTAGGATTTATATGCAGCAACAGGGTTCAGGGCAGAGACAGAAGACAAACTTCAGTGATCCCTCCATGAGAATGTCAGAAGTTTAATTTTGATATGACAATATTGCAGAATCACAAATACTACATGAGAATGAATTACACTTTGGAATGTAAAGCCATGAAAACCACACTGAAATGCCTAGGATACAAAATGAGGCCAAGAACCTTCCTTTCAGGCTTAAATCCCCAACTTTATAAATTATCTCATTCCCTTCTCCTATACTTAAGTCAAACTAAGCCTTTTTTACTTAATATTCTTCCACAGAACCTTGGTTTTGTAAATGTAGTCACATGAGTCAAGTTACTGTAATAAAGACATGTTTATTCTGTCTCTATTAATGGTCAGCTATAGACAATAAAATAGAAAAAGGAGATAGTGGTATTTTTCCCAGCACAGTTTTCTCAACTTTGAGATGCACCTGACTCAGAAGGAAAATCTTAGTATTGAATATCTATTATGGAACGCTTTTTCCAATTGTGCTAAGGGATGTTATAAATGGATGTCCCCTCCAGCATCTCTGAGGCCAGACCAGTGATTCCACCTGCCCTAATGCTGCAGCCTAGCCCAATCTGTCCAGAGACCTGGAGGTTTCTGTCCCAGGTCCACAGACGTAGCAGTTGCTTTCTTATTCACAGGTTCGACCAGTAGTGAAGCTCAGCTCTGCAGCACGTAGCACTCTCAGGACTCACGTGAACTTCAATAGAGCCAGCCAAGTCCTCTTCCTTCTTTTCTGATGAGGACTGAAGTTCACTATTGAGAGCATGCCACCTCCCACCCCCACAAAATTCACAAACACATGAGCACTCGAGGATCCCTCAGTATCAGCACAGCATATCCTTCTGTCCATCTAATAGCCCTTGGCCTGGGCCCCATAGCACTTGTGCTGCTCTCATGGGCCTCCCACTTGCTGTCTGGCAGCAAGTCGCCAGCAGGTAGATGCACACACTCACCACACAGGTACCAGCAAGGGCCCTCTGGCCACCTGATATCCCTTCCCAGATCACAGAACCGTAGAAACACAGAATGGTTAGAAGGGGCCTTAAACATCCTCTAGTTCCAACCTCTGCCATGGGCAGAGACACCTTCCACTAGACAAGGTTGCTTAGGGTCCTGCCCAACATGGCCTTGAACATTCCCAGGGATGGGGTATCCACAGCTTTGGGTAATGTGCTAGTGCCTCACCACCCTCACAGTAAGGAATTTCTTCCTAATACCCAATCCTAACCTATTCTCAGTTAAAGCTATTACCCCATGTCCTATCACTACATGCCCTCATAAAAAATCCCTCTCCCACACACTGCTACTCCAGTTTGAGGTTTTCTAGTGAACTGCACATGCCAAAGAGACATACATGTGGGATCAAAGCCCATGAATTTTATTAGACATTCTGCCTGTCCCGTCAGCAGTAGCAAAGGCACACAGGCTATGACCAGCAGCCCAGTCCAGATATGCCAAGAGCCTCCCTGGCATGACTCACCCCAGTCCCACCCGCAGATGCACGCAGGACACACACTGCCTGCTGTCTCTGACAGTGCATATGCTGTTACTGCCCCTGTGCCTGGAGCTGAGACCTCCGCCCACTGCTGCTGACACCACAGGCTCGGGGCACCTACACTCCTGCCCTGACTCCCATTGCTTGCCCCATATCCCCAGCAGCTGGCACCTAGTCCTTACAGCACTTGTAGGCAGGGGACAAAGAGGTGAAATTACAAAGAGGTAAGAAAATAAAAAAATGTCAAGATGACACTGGAAACAGGTGGCAAAGGAGTGGCAGCAGTAGGACCAGCCTGACTCAGTTTTTCCAACAGTGTGGGGACTGATGCTCCTCCAGTCATTCACTGCCCACGCACCTGCCCCAGTGGGCAGTGGAGTCAGGAGAACTGACCTGTCAGCCAGCTGAATCGGGGCTGCAGGCAGATGAACAGGCCTTGGCCTGAGATTAAGATGAATAAACAGGATGTGAAAAACCACTGGACATGAGGAGACTGCTGGATGTGATAGACAATGTAAGAAGCTGCAGAGTGGCTGTACAGATCATCAGGGCAGAGTTACACAAAAACCAGACAAGCTCCATGGAAAGGTGGAATACAGGGCAGACTTCAGGGGTGGAGATCTTGCACGGTACTAAGGTAACTGAACTATTAATAACACATGAAGCCAATGTCTGAAACACCAAATTTGTGGAAAAAGTAACTATGGGTGGGCAGAGACCGGCCTGGGCTGGGAAAAGTGAGCACTGGGGCACAGGAAGGGGTAGTTGTGGGGCAGGCAATCACCTCTGAACAGAGTACTGGAGGCAGCAAGCTCACCCCAGTACTTACAGAAACTTAGAACAGCAATGTTGGGAGATTTTTTTTTTTAAAATAAACCATAACTGTTTTCACAGAAAGACAAGACTATATTGAAGAGAAGTATGTCAAGCATAAGTGGTTATCTGAAAATAGGATGCTTATCATGCTTATATTGATTGTGGGTGCTCAGATGACACTTTATCCAAGTGATACTGAGTAAGACAGAGGTTCTAAACTAAGAGGCATGGAAATGTAATTTATTGAATAGCCTCTGAAAAACAGCAAAACCAAAAAAAACTTGCTGTCAAATGAGGCTTCAACACATCTCAGAAATGCAAGATTTTTCAAACAAAATGTATTCTCAGCTATGCTGTCTCAGGCAGTTTTAGATGACTCAGAAAAAAACCCCAAAGTCTGCCAGTGGCCTGTGGAAGTGATTTAGGAGTCCTCAGACTACTAAAAATGACACAATTTCAATTCTGTTTTGACTAGTATTTTTGTTTACCTTTTATCATAAAATTCATTACTTCTCATCATCATTTTTTCACATTTTCTTAGCTGTGTAAGTTTTAAGCCCCTTCCATATGAGAAGACGATTTTCATCTTAAAATGCTGAAACTTCTACAAAAAATAATAGAATTAAGATATATAGAAATAAAGACAGTACATCCTTACCAAAAGTCATATTTCTGGTGAAATCTCAGCTATAGTTTGCTAATCATTTAGTCACTTTCAGGTTTTAAAACATAACCATAATCTTTACTCTTAGACCTGTGTTTGAGACTACTTTCTCACAAAGTTTCTTATATTGTTCCAGAGCATTCAGTCTGATTTTATGATTTTCTGTCATTTTTCTACATTGCTTAGTGAGGAAACAGTGTAAGAGAAAAAAAAATCCAGAACACTTTTTCAGCTTTTCCCCCCCCTACAATTTAATCCCTGTATGTCTTCTTGTCATAACCAATTTGCCCCCTTAAGTCTTTACAAGTTCACTATTTTAGTCATTCAGAACAAAAGTAGTGTTAGACTTATGGTAAGTATTATCATTGTGAAAATACACAAAAATGGGATATCTTCAAAGTAGTGAAATAAATCAGCCATGGCTCACCTGAAAGCTTATCCAGCTTCCAAAAAGAAACTAAATCCATTATAAGAGCACCATTTTTTTTAAGTTATGAAGGCATATTTTCCAAAAATGCAGTGCTGTAACTAATTATTATCAAACTGATTATGAAGAAAAATAATACTTTCTTCCCCTAGCAGTTTATAAATTCAAATCCCTTGTCAGTAGCTGTGACCTAAATACACACACAAGAATTTCCAGTGTAAGTCACATTAGTGGACCACCACACCAAAGTAAATAGCACTCTGCCTATATTAAAAAAAAAAACAACTCCCCCCCCAAAAAAAGCCCCAAAAAACCCCCTCCCAAACCTCTATCTCCTCAAGTCCCCATTTTACTAGATCTGCAACCAAGATGAACAGTACTGCTAGAAGAAGAATTTGGATAAAATTAATAAACAGAATAACAAAAAATTTGATCTTGTAAGTAAAATATGACTTTGCCTAGTTAAGTGTGGCTTAGGCTTATTAGCAAGTTTATTAAACAAATCAGTGTTATATTGACATACCTGCTTTATTATAAAATCCCTATGTAATTTCACCACAGACAAAGCTAAGCACTTTCAAGTAGATGCTGACTTACTGCCAGTCTTTATAAACTATTAGTAAAACACCTCTCAAGCCCTTCCGAGTAATTCCATATCCTGAACTTCATCTACCACAGAATAAAAGTTTAAAGACATGTAAGGTCTTTAAGTATCTTTTGTATTTGCTCTTATTTTTTAACGACAACTTTTAAAACAGGAATAAAATGGGAGGCAGTACCTTTCTTGGCAATATCGCATAGAAGAAGATAAGCCTGAGCCTAGACAAAGAGTCTGTAGCCTTAGCCCTGCAAATTTCATCTTCCATTTGGCTTTAGTTTTTTCCTTAATGGAATCCAGGCAATCCAGGTCACTCTCATCTTTATCCATCACCTGTAAATTACATAAAATCCTTCCAGAGAGGTCTGCTGATCTGTCCCAAATTTCCCTAACTGTACTCTGATGATAGGTAAACTTAGAATACTATTCTTGCTACTTGTTTGCAACTGCACCTTCTACAGTAAAACATTTTTCACCTGAGAATTCACTTTTGTTTTAATGATTTTCTACTTTGCTGACTGTGACAGTTCCCAGTAAAAATTATCCTCCCGGCTGAATGACAACATGAGAATGCACAAATGGTGCAATTGCTCAATTTATTTTACTTGGTGCTAAGAAATAGATTCAATAGTCATTAAGATGTTGCATTAATTGCATTTCTAAAGCAATTCTAAAAAAGACCCGCCATTGCCTCCTTTTGCAGCAGACACATCTGTTGATGTGAAAGCATTACACATTTACCAAGAGTTTCCTGCTGAGAAGGACTGAGGTTTTCAACCCACAGTGAGAATCCAGTGGGGGCCAGTAAGTCTCATGAGAGGTAGATTGATTTGACAGGAAGTCCAGGAAGGTTGCTCTTAAGGCCATCCCAGTCATAGGTCTTAAGCTGAATGATGTCCAGAAAATGATGAAGACTGCCAAGTCACTTGTTAAGAATACTATAATCCTTCATGAATCTAGTACATATCTATGCAGCTCCATGCAAAAAAACTTTCCTGTTAGTTTTTTTTTTTTTAACTGTCATTGGGGAAAAGACCTGCACTCACCCACCCTGAAAACATCAGCTCACTCGCTGGCCCATGCAGCTGAAATGGGGACTTGTTCTTGGAGTTCTTGAGTGAATCACACTTGGGGCTCAGGGCAGAGGATGTGCTAGGAAACTTCAGCATTTCAGCTCCCCTCTGTTACCACAATCCACTCATACCACATAGGGAAAGGCCTTGCTGTGCCTATTAAGACACAGTTAATGCTGGATTTAAATAAAATGCCATTAACCCATTTATTTTTAATACTCGAAAAAGACAGAAACATCTACAAAGTTCTTAGGAAAAGAAATAAAAGACAAGTTATACCTAATTTACTCACGCTAAGATCAAAGGTCTCTCTGCCTTATTCAGTTTGACTTGCCATTCTTCCCAGCAAGACAACACTTAGGATTTTCAATGTTTGTGCACACTTACGCCAGAGCCTACACCTCTCAGATAGAAAAAATAAAGGAATTTATTTTTGGGAGCTATATTCTTTGGTGACTCACTGGCATAAATTCTTGCTTTTCAAATTACAGAAGGACACAAAATCTAAGTGGTGCTATCATGTAAATCTTCTCAAAAAACATGACTCTACTGTGTGGTAAGAGACCATAAAAGATAATAACTAACTACTGTGGGGTGCATGTGCTTGGGAAGACCTTTTTATCTAATGCAATGTAATATAGTGACAAAGTAAAGACAGTCTGCTGAGGCGCGTGTGCACTCAAAATTAATATAAACAAAACAAATCTGCATATTACTAATGTACTCTTTATTCTAAGAAAATTAGATGCCACACTACTATGGGGGTAGGAATGTCTTTCTGACTAGCAATGCTCTGCATGTTGTGGAAGCTTCTCACCATCAAAGACATATATGGACTAATAGATTTCAAATAGAAATCTAATAGTGCCTGAATAAATACTATTTCAGAAGTTTGTACATATTCTGAAACAACATATTCTTTTAATAAATAACTTCAAGAAGTTAGCCTTTGCTAAGCTTACAGTCAATGCAGCAAGCCTGATAAATGTCTGAAAATATATGTATGTAGAAATGTAGCTTTCTGTGGAAGTCAAGTTTTACAATATATACCTGTGTCATAAAGGACAGACAACCACAGCAAAGCAAAAGCACAGTAAGAAAAAATATTCCATGGATATTTTTTAATTTGTTTCACCGATATAGCCAACACAGCTTTTGTCAGCGACCTGACTGGATGACTTGGTTCTGTATCACCATAAACTGAAAACAGAGGTTTTATCCAGTAAAAATGAAGACATTTTCTCTCTAATAGGAAAGACAGATTAAGTGAATCATAATTTAAATATATTCCCTTGTATCACTTGGGTTTAAGATTATTACGATGTTGGAAAGTAATTATAGAGTTTTTAATTAATAACTCTTCTAGGATCTGTATTACAAAGAGGAAGAAAAGCACAAGAAGAAATAGTTTTACAGTTTCTAATTTTCCTGATGCATGCACCAAAGATATTTAACGTATTTTTAATGACTTTGCATTTTTTATCTGCTGCCTTATATTTTCAAAAGTTGTACTGTATTTTATGTTGTTTTAACTGCTCTTTGATTTTAATATAAGGCATCTCAAAATAAAAAAGTAATCTTTCTTGAAATCCTAAATTTTCAACCTTGTTGGATTAATAACAACTTGGAGAAAAATATTACAAAACAGATTAAGAAAAAAAAGGTAAAATTTAATCCATATTTTAAAATAACAAAATCAAAGATGCCACTAGAGGAAATTACCAGAATACAAATTCCCCAAAAAATCAGAAGCTTAGGAATCACCTCACTTTAGATGAACAAAGGGCAATTGATTTTGATGGGAATTAACTAGTCCTAACTGGTCAAAAAAGAAAAAAAGAATATTCAAAATTTACAGTTAATCATTGGGAATTTAAGAATGTACTTCAAGGGGAACTTGTCTAGCAATTGTTCTTTTTGTAAACTACACTGGTGTCAGGTTTTTGCTGGCACCAGTTTTGAACATTACTAAATGTCTACAGTATTGCTGTCTCAGTTTAGATCCAAGTGGAATTCAGTGTCAACCTGTGAATTTTCATTTAATAAGTTTCACAATACAAAATTTTAGCTTTTTGGGTTTATTGTTTTCTGGAAAATTAAAGTTACAAAAATACCCAGCTAACCAATTGTCACCGTATTCTTATAAACACAGTTTTGCACAAACGGTTACCTTCCTCAAGCTATATACTCTCAATTTTTCTGTGCTGCACAACCTCTTCTAAAATCAGAACAAGCAACTGAGGGAAAGACTACTTATTCATGCTTTAATAACAAAACAAAATGAATAAAACAACTCCCCAAAAGAACACTTAACGTGGCTAATTGTTTGAGATCTTGTAAAATACCCAAACTTTACTTGGCAAGTACAGGCTGCTCTTTTCTGCCATGTTTATAAACTAATTTAATATTTCAA
Source organism: Peucedramus taeniatus (assembly GCA_013400575.1). NCBI lineage: Eukaryota > Metazoa > Chordata > Aves > Passeriformes > Fringillidae > Peucedramus > Peucedramus taeniatus. The sequence continues at coordinate 13,092 of WBNO01014369.1, read as the reverse complement.
GAGGTATGCAAGTCAAATGCCAGCAATTACATCAGTCTACTGAGATGAACACTGTGAACCTGGCATTTTATTCTGTCAATTAGATTAAACGAATTGTTTCATTTTGGAGGTTCACATCTGATTCAGTAGTCACATTCAGAGAGAGCAGTCACTGTTTTCGCCAACAGCACACAGAAAGCAATCAGCAAGTCTGCAATCTTGCGACAATTTCAGAAGTAGAAGGTATTATAAAAACTACAATTACAAGCATACAAAAATGACAAAAAAAGAGAAATAAACCAAGCTTAGAAGCACAGCAAGCACGATGCCAAAAATTATCATTTTTTGAGTATTCCTTTTTCTTCAGACATCCCTTAGTTCTGAATGTCAGTGTTCACTTGCACTGTACTGCAATCTGTAATTTCCTTGTACTGACACACTTTGTTCCACAGTGCCTTCCTATTATTAAAATAACAACCACATGCGCTTTGAGGGTTAACATATTTCCAAGCAGCCCTGCGCTGGCTGGAAGTGCCGGGGGTTTTGAGTTACTATCCGCGGTATTCGGCGCGGCTGCCAGCAGCGCCGGCGGCTGCCAGCAGCGCGGCTGCAGCGAGAGCGGCAGGAAGGCAGCGCTACCTGCCAGGAGAGGGCGCGGGGCACCCCTGGCGCGGCGCCCCCGCTCCCCGCCCCTCCGCCAGGCAGCAGCGAGAGCCAGCAAGGCGCCACCGAGGCAGCCAGCAACAGGCCGTGCTGGATGCTCGCAGCATTCCCAAGCAACAAGATAGTGACTGACAAATGTGTGCAATCCGCGTAATAACCCCCCACCCGCTACGCTCGGGTTTGAAATAAAGAGACGGAAACAGAAACAAATGGTGGGGACAGAAGAACCCGGAGAATTGCAGCGTGAAGCAGCAGCACGTGAATACGCAGACTCCACATGCACAACCGCTTTGTCTGCTTGCAGAGGGCATTAGAGTTCAAAGATTAGACACCATACAGGAAAAAAAAGAACTTCTTGTTTTCATTCCTTTTCTCAGTATTCACTGTCTCTAGGAAAATTACTCCTCCTCCAGTTCTTTCTTCAAGCTCCATGGAGGAAAAAATGAATTAGTTTTTGTCCTTTCCTAGAGATCTTGAAACTTCACAAGAGAAACCTGTCACTTGATTTGCCCAGGCTAAGGAGTAAAGGTGGAAAGAAGAGACCGTAAGAAAACACAAAAAAAAGTTTTGCTTTTAATATATGCAGATTTTCAAACAGCCTGTTAAAACTCAGCAGAATATTGGTACACAAGATCTATCCAGGACAAATACGTGAACTGTGTAAAACTCCAGCATCAGTAGTTCACCTTGTATTATGCAGAATCCTCTTCCAATTTTGTAACAACTTATAAAAATGCTGTGTCATATATGATCTACTTTTCTTTATACTTTTACTGGTTTATTTGCTTGGTTTTTACATACACAAAGATGATTTATGCAGTATACAGTAAAATAATTAATTTTAATAGGAAAAGACTGTCTTCTGTCTGAAGAGCAATCTAGCATTTTCACAGATATCTATGGTTATTCTGATATCCACCTCCTAGTGGTATCAGCAAAAGCCCATTTCTTTCAATCCAGTAAAAATGAAGTACCAGAAATGTAATTCTCACCACCACCAAAAGTACTACTTAGCATTTATTACCATTTAATTTCTTCAGTAATTTAGCTGCCCAGTTGATCAGTTCTGCAGTGTTTTTAGTATTAGTATCTTCACTACCCCAAAATTCTGGAATCATCAAGCTCTGTCATTCATTCACTTTTTCTGAATTATTTCTAGCACCGATCTGCACAAAACTCTGCTGTTAGCTTTCCAACACTACAAAAGCCAAGCATTTGTTCTTCTCTTTTGCTTACTTTAACTCTAGAACTAAGAGAAGAAAACTCATATTCATGAACAGTTAAAAAAAAAAAAAAAAAAACAACTAAAACCACATAAAACCAATAGAGGCTTTGGTGAAAGCTGGACAATTTTTTTTTTTTTAACATAAACAATATACAGACTAAATCAACAATATCTACTATATATTTACTCCTTCAAAGACCTCCCAATGATTTGCAAGGCATGACTTTCATCTCCTAAAGATACCATTATTCTACCTCTTACTATTCATCTGTGTTCACTAAATCCTCACCTAAACAAGAGGGCAAATACATCTGTCCAGCACTGAAGTCATATTTACATTAGCATTATGTTCCCAAACAGACTTAATCCTTTTTTTTTAAGCAGGAGGTAGTCATGGGGGAAATTAAATTTTACACACAAAAGCATCAGTTGCAATAAAAAGTCATAGCAGCTGCAGTCACTATTCTGAACTAATTAATTTCCAAGTGACTACAAACATATTTACAGTAATCTCCAATTTCTTCCCCCCTCCCACCACAAACCCTTTAATTAGAAGAAACAGGAATAAAACCTTTACCACAATATTGAAGAATAATTTCTGTTTGTGAAGAACAAAAGATCTAATTTCTATGGAAAATGTCTTCAGAAGAAAGAGGACAAAAAAGAACAGCTGATAAGGATATTTAGCTAGTTTAATATTTATCCACCATACTAAGAAGATTCACTATTTATTGCAGATATTATTCTTTGCTTCTCCAGAATACATAAAGTACAAAGACCAGCTAGTATACAGCAAGAAATTAATTAGAATTGTCCCACAGCTCTCACAGCAACTACTATACCTCAGCATAGGATGATCAAAATACAAAGCAAAAGTATGCAGCACTTACAGAAATGTTATTTTCTTTTTCAGGCTCTCATGAATTACGGAGACATTTAAGAAAAGGCCCAAATTAGTTCAGTAAAGTCAAATGGATGTTGGGATGATGGAAGTAGTCAAATATACAAAAAAAGTCTAAAATATATCTAGTTTAAATACACATAAATATTTTCAAAATAAGTGCAGAAACAAGCTGACACTTCTGCCATTATTGTGATTAATAGTAAGTGGTTTGTTCTGCTGTCACTGGTCAATTTTCCCATAAAGGCATATGAGTTGCATTATTTTTTTATATTATTGCAAATATTGTCTCTTTATTAAAATAAACAATGAAAATACACAGAATTCAGAAAAAACATGAAGTTTCATCTGCAAGCCATATTTTTTTCAAAAAGTGAAAATGGCTTATTCTGCATCCTTACAAAAAATGAGATAGTAAAATTCTTATGCAAGTCTTGATTAAAAAAAGCTTCATCTGCAAGCCATATTTTTATGTCAGCTGACAACCTGCACTTAGAACATACTTTAATATCTTCCTTGAGTTGTCTCAAATCCAACAAAAAGCTGCCTTTGTGATCTGTTTTGACTTTGTAACAAGGAATCTAATGCGTAAGAAAAAAAACATGATAGCTGCTTCTATTTAAATATCTTGTCAACAATAAAGTTTTCAAAATGAAGCTGATGATATTTTTACTGACTTATACTTTTAAGAAATACAGCCCACTTTAATTTTTTTTAATCCAGAGAGTATTTCAGCACATTAAAAAAGCCAAAGAACTTCTGCTATCATAATGTAATAAAACAGTAAGAAAGGCTGTCAGCTATTTTCTTCCTTCAAATTAAAACTGTAGAGTACAAGATCCCACACTATTTTTTCCTTCTTTCTTACAATTTTAAGCATTCTTTTATGCTTGCTATCTAGAAAAAAAAAAAAAAAAAAGAGTCATATTCTACAGTATTCTCTTGCTGAGATTGCTCATTCAATGTGTTTTGACCCTGCAAGAGAAGCAACCAAGAGACAAGCTTAGGAAAACAGTTAAGAATATTAGGTATGGAGTTTCTCATTTTAGCATAAATATGAATGAAAGCAATGTATCAGTGAAAAGTGTATGAAATGCTATGAAGATTAATAACAGCCACTGATTATATCAGGCTGCCTTCTCACTCTTTTGATAATCAAAAAAGGCTATAGGTAGGAATATTCAAGTAAAGTGGGTACATTGAGGAGACATGTTTATGTAGGCTCCTGATGAGGTGTTTCTTCCTCATTCTTATTAAAAAAAAACCCATTAAATAGCTCACCTTTTTCCATATCTCCACAATGAGCTGGGGACTCTTATTTTCCTTTACCCTTACTTCTGCTGCAGTGTACCTACACAATCCATTCCTGCAGAGCTTCACATTCCTCACTAGTTGAAAATCCATCCGAATTTTGTATTTACTAACAAACTCTGTGCATTCAGCACAATGTCTTCTACATTCCAGACAGGCTGTCTGTTCTTGCTTCCACCTTTGGTGGACTTCCTGTTTGTCTGGGCTCAGGAACACAACTGTTTATCCACACCACCTTCTTCTCCATTACATTAAGTAGTCTTTACATTGTGTTCCCTACTTGGAAAAGCTTCTATTTCAACCTTGACATAATTTTAGATTAATTATGCAGTTTTTTAGCAAAAAACATACTTCCTAGTAAGGCATATGTTGTCCAGAACAGCCATGAACTGCCACTGGCAAAGCAGAATGTGCTGTTGAGAGCAAACTTTTGTGTCTCTTAATAGCACCTGACTCCTCGCACGTGTATGCCTGACAAACGCACAGGTGGATGTATCTGCAACTCAAAGTCCCACGCTTTCTGCATTACTGTAGAAGAATGTATCATGGATGGATAGAAAGTCAGACACCCGCACCAAAGCAAGGATCTGGACTACTCCACTGAAGGAGGGCTGAATAACGTTAAGTTCTACCCCTTCTTCCTACCCTGAAATCGTCTACAAATGGCATCTGGCACACACCATTGCAAAAGCTGAACCACCCTTGCCTCTGCCTTTTGTTGACAAGCATCAAGGACTAGGCTGACTACACTGAAGTTTATGCACCTCCCATTACTCTTACAAAAACTTTGAAAGCTTAAAGATTCTACAATATTAGGATGAATGTTTGCTATCTATTTTAAAAGAAAAATATGCAACACTGTTGGAAACACATGCCAGGAGAAAAAAAAAAAAGCAAAAAAGTGCATTTGTTTCCACTCTGACTTAAGACAATTTTACAGCGATATGTTAACTGAAAGCCATGTTACAGAAGATGAAACCATTAACCAAGAAAGAACACACACTACTGCTAGAAGAAAATGACAAAGATTTACAAAAAAAGCCTGGTATTTTAGGATATAAAAATTCCATACAGAAAGGTCATACTAGAAGAAAGACCTACCAAGTTCCTTAAGCTGACCTACTACAAAAATCATCAGTTACCCAGCCCTGTTCTCAACCGTACCACTGTTACTTTCAGGAAATTGAATGACTGTTGCTCCAAGGACATCGAGTGTGAAAACATCCTTCAAACTGAGGTTCTACTTTTATAAAATATTTTGGCTTTCAAAACCTTAGTAATGGAATTCATATTTAAGTCTACTTCTGTTAAAATCTTGTTAGAATATAAAAATAAGAAAATAATGTAAAGCATTATTTTTTCCTGTATCTTGTGTACTGAATTTATTATTCTGTGGTAAATACTGTGGTTTAAGTGTACTAAAAACCCCTCATTGTATTAAGTAAGCTGTTTCTCCAGTGATAATTTTCAGGATAGAGAACATTATCTTTCCAAAACACTTGAAAATGGCTGAAACCAACTGCTGCTCATTCCTGACAAATGGGAAGCATTTTTCCTTCAAGCACTACGAATTGCCTTTTGTCCATATTTTCCTTAATGGGCATTCCCCAGACATGATATAGCAACATCTTCCAAAATGACAAGATTTTTGTTGCAAGATAAAGGCAGAAGTACTCCTAGACACATGGTAAAGAAACAACGATTATATTAAGATCTTTCTTCAGCGAAGAAATTCCAACAACCCAAGGTAAGCCACATATAGCAAAGAAATCACCAGACAATATGTTATTTTTGTGCCAAGAACAAAAAATAATAGCTTCTTAAATATGGAAAGTAGTATTCTACCATGGATAATTAATCCATTTTGATAGTATCATCAAGCCTGACAAACAAATAAAGAAATATCTGTAAGTATACACAATTTTATATTTCATAGAAGTCTAGAAAAGCCCATACTATTCTTTTCCCCATCTTTTGTGAATTCTGGAATAAATATTTATACAGTTTTGGAAAAATGAAAACTGAAGAACTCAAAAAACAGTGTATTATTCCAATAGCTTTGAGAACTCCTGAAACCAATTAACCTAGTTCCTGCATCCTCGTAGCTGGAACTTTTAACTGCTGTCATTTCTCACAATGTTTACTTCTGAGTGTTGTGCCTGAGACACTTTTAATTGTATCTGCCAGTTAAGTTTTTTTTTATTCTTCAGTTCTAACAATGAAAATATACAGAATATTTAAATGTCATTCTAACAATAATACAATATATACTATTTGCAAATTCAAATAACAAAGGGTTTTTCAACACAGGCCAGCACCAACACTTCACAGATTATCAATATGTATGCAGAACTGTGCATGCGTGACTATGTAGAGCATATTAAAAAAAGACACGGACACTCTATTAAACCTAAAAATAAAAGCATCTTATACCATCTCACACCTAGAAAACGGTGTATTTAAAGTGATATGTCAGCACTGTCTGTTCAGAATTTACTTGAGGACAGTAAAACAGCATCCTTTAGAGTTAGTGATACAACTGTTATTAACAGCAAGCATCTTGTCCCTCCTGTTGTATCAGACTTTAGTTAGTACAGATACAAACTAGAAAGAGAAATTAAAGAAAGGGAAGTTAAAACCTAGAAAAGATCTAGAAAGAGAAGTTAAAATCTTGTAAGTGAAAATTCAAACTTGTTTTATTCAGAAAAGTCCCGCTGAGCTGCAGGCTCAAAACACTTGAGAGTTTACAGGCAGCTGAACTGAGAAACATAGTTCTTATGAAAGCAAAGAATTCTTCCTGATGAGGATTTCAAGCCATTAGATTTTTTTTCAGAATAAGAGAAACTTAAGCCATTGTATTAAAAACTTCAGTAAACAGGCAACTGTGTCAAGGTTGCAGAATTTCAGTCTTTCTTCCCTGAGACTGAACCAAACTCCCTGTAAAATGGAATCCACCAATAATGCATTCTGAGGTCATCAGAATACATGAAGTCTTTCCAAAGACTTGGCTGCCAACAATCCTCAGGCAGCTTTTTTTTTTTCTTCTGGATGTATGATAAGGAGAAAGGAGGTCTGGGTCTGTTCTTGACAATGGAAGAAAAAAGACTGATGTTTAGAAAAAAGGCGTCTTTGTGCATTGGTTTAACACAATGGCTTTTAGTGGGGATGGGGGAAGCCACAGAAGTGGCTCCCAAGAGAAGCTCCTTGAAGTTTCTACTATGCCCAGCAGAGCCAATCCCTGAAGGCTCTGATGACAGACATGTTGTTGATCCAATTAGAGAAGTTGGTAATACCTCTGCAATGACGTATTTAAGAAACCAAAAGCCATGCTCAGTCCTTTCTCTTCTTCTGAGAGGCGGGGAGGCACCGGGATGGCCGGAGTGGCTGCTGGGGCCATGTGGCACACCATCTCAGCATAGCTTGCAGTGAACTTTGCCTGCTTAGCTGCTTTTAGCCAGCCATGCTGCAGGCAGAAGGGCAGAGGCGGCAGCAGTGGCTTCTCCTTTTTGGTGCCCCACATGAAGAGAGGTGAGGAATGGTGCCAGCTCTGCGGCAGCTGGCGCCCCATGTGCTGCCAGCAGAGCTCAGGTAGCCGACAGTGAGGGGCGTAATGAGCAACTCCCCGATACAGAGCCCAGACGAGATCAACCCTTCAGCGCTGCAAAACCCTATGAGAACTTGAATTGATAGAACTTGAGAACAAATGAACCTACAGACAACAATTTTCTTCCCCGTCAGAAAAAAGGAAAAGGTGAGGAGGACACATGAGAACAACATGGCGACATTAAGGTCAGTGAAAGGAGGGAGGGAGAGGAAGTACTCTAAACATGGGAGCTGAGGTTCTTCTGCAAGCTGTGGTGAGGACTATAATACAACAAACTCTTTCCTGGTAATTCATGAAGTGCATGGGGGGATCCAGAGATCCACCTGCAGCCTGTGAGAAAAGGTGTTCATGCTGAAAAGCTGTAGTCTAGTAGAAAACCCAAACAGAGAGAGCAGACCCTTGCTTCCAGAAATAGAGGACCCTTGTTTCCAAACTAGAGCAGCTTATCCTTGAAAGACTATGTACACCCCATGAACTAAAATGACCCATGCCATGTAGTTTGGGAAGACTATTTTGCCTGGGGGAGGGACTCATGTTACAGCAGGTTGGACAGGACTGCTACTTGTGAAAATCAGAACCACACTGGAAAAGTTCACAGAGAACTGTCTCCCATGGGAAGGACACCATGGCATAGTAGAAGAGACTCCTCTCCCTAAGTGAACCAAAGAGTGAAAAACTGACCAAAACTCCCACGCCATGTCTCCCTGTACTGTCAGTGGGAGAGAAGGGGAGGCTGGAGGGAGGAAAAAGGTGTTCTCAAGGTTTATTTTTGTTCTTATTAACCGCTTTTAATTCTGTTAAAATATTTTTCTTTATACCTTTTAAAGCTTTGAGCCTGTTTTGCCCTTAGAATGTTTTCTCCTAATCCTTATCTCAACTCATGAGCCTTTGAGTTTTACTTTCGACCTCCTCTGCTCAACTGTAGCAGAGGTATATGAGTGAAAAGTTTTTCTCATGGGTGCCTGGTGCTTAGCCAGTGTCAAACCATGCCTTTGGCAACTGGGAAGAACTTGGAAAAAAATTGTACTATTTTCTTCAACATACAGAAGGCCTTCAGGCCTCCAACCAGTAAAGAATTTGCAGAAGTTGTAAGTTACCATTTCCATAAATCTTTTATCCTGAAAATACACACACTATCAGACTCTGGTGCAACATCCATTTTCTGGCTCCAAACCACTTTGGCTGCTGTAATTATTTTGTTAGATTTTTTGCCTTTTCTATTGAGCTGCTCTTTGCAGTTTGCAGCTCCTCAAGACTAATCACTGAGTAAGAGAAAAAAGGCATTTTTTCTTACATAAAACACATGAGGAGTTGTTCATGGACAACTTCTTGGTGTTAACAGAACATGAAAAATTGCTATATCCTGCACACAATCCACCAATTTTGAAAGGATTTTGAGTTTCCTCTGGCATGTGCTGGAGATCCACACACTGGAACTGTTAAAATAATCTAGAATAACTCAAACCTTAGTTGCTCTAAACTGCAACTTTATAGATCACTTTCTATTTTTATTGTGTCTAATCTTTCCTTAAAATTTTCAAATTCATTATTTCAGTTATGTGAAGGTGTTTTTTATGAATCTTATATCAATAACTTAGGACAAAAGGTTGCTGAGAGTGAGGTTTCACCAATATAAAATCTTCCAGTCATCTGAAAGAACCAGAAGAAGTCATCTGAAATTACCAGTTTGTGTGAAAGCTGTCTTTTTTACTTTTTCCATGCTGAATGAGGAATATTTCTATGTTAACTTTAAAAATCTCTGTTAGTAAAGAAATCAACAGAGGTTGAAATAATACATAAACAACTAGTGCCTTTTAGGTAGTGATTAGTAGGAAACAGGAGTTTTTCTTTAATTTAAGAAACAAATGTACTGTAGAGCTAGTAAGTGTCAACTTGCGCATTTTAAAGTTTAAAAATCTCCAAGTAAACCAACCTTATTTCTATTAAATATTAATATAATGGTGAATTGTTTTTAACAATGAATTCAACTTACAGCACTTGAAATTTCAGATAACCAAGTGCATTTACAAGCTATCTACCCAAGAAATGGGAGAGTTTTTCCTTCTCAGCAGCTTACTTTGAGGACTCCTTCTTTTCTATAAACTGTTTCAGAGCAAAATTTGCCTTCAGCTTTCTAGACTACAAATCTATTCTCCCCTGACAGCCACTCTTAAATCTACCACTTACAAGCCCTGTACATGTTCATGCCAACTGAAGCAATACTTGAATGTACTTGGCCAATACAGTCCTTAGTGCAGGAAGGCTTCAAGATGTCTGCGTGAGCTGATCCTGAAAGGAAAAGCACAATGCGGACAAAACAAAGACTCCTGGTAAATGCATGCAGAACAAAATCTTGCATTGAAACCCTCTCAAGAACACTCACAAAAGCCCCATAAAACATGGGCTTCTGAGCTCAGTGCTCCAGCACACCTGATCACTTCATCATTCTCTTAGAAAATTGAGACACACATACTTGGCATAAAAAAACAATTTTAAAAAATTAGAAAAAAAAAGAAGCAAATACAAGATCAAGTTTAAGACTGATGGCAAGTCAGTAATGCAGAGTGCCTCAGTATTACTGTCATGGTGATTGAGCAGTGCTGCCCATTTTCTTTTCCCCCTTGCTGGTTTATGAAGACTCTTCCTGGAAGTATTAAGCTAAAAATCCCTATGATTCTACTTGATCAGTCTGGCACAAAGCACATCTAAATTGATCAATGAAGCCTTTCCCATTATTAGCTTTATTTGAAGACTAAGATCTCTGCAAGGTTGAGGAAAGAAAGAGAGAAATGTTAAAAACAAAAAAGGTCCCAGAACAGCACACAATAGTAGCGTAATGATATAATCACTACAGTTATCAACAACACTTACCAAGGAAATCATCAAAACAGTCATATTTTGAGAAAACATTTGTCACAACCTATACATGACTCATGCTCGAGTCCGATGACTGGAATTCATAACTCATTTCACCACACCTAATTTTATATAGTGTCAAGTAAAACTGAGAGATTAGCACAAATCATTATGAAGTTAAAAAATTTCTGAAGCATTTTCTTGATGTTATAACATGTAAGATACAAACACTATATCAATTAACAGCAAAGCTAAAAACTAAAAAGAGATCTCACTCAAGTGTAACCAGTCCCTTGCAGCTACAATTTGAAACTATTACAGAACCAAATACAAATGGCATGATATTTAGAGCTTGCAGGACAGACAATGCGGATACTGTATTGTCAGACACACAAAATGTCTCCCCATACTCCTGAGCGGCACAAGAATTATGAATTCTGTGCTATAACTGTTACAATAAGAACTCTGAACACTACACACTGCTAAGCAAATTCATGTTTAGCCTGGAAAGCTTAAGACTCAAATTGTTTAACACTTTGACAAACACAAATACTCACAATTTGCTAGCTGTGTTAATGTTCAAACTTACTCGGAAAATACTTTTCAGTAAGTTTCAGTAATGCAGCTGCAGAAAACAGATAATTTAAAGTAATTGTCTCTCATATTGAATTATCTAAACATGGCATTACCTTCATGGCATGGATTTCTTCTATTAATCTCTCAACTCGTTTTTGGTTCTTTAACTTCAAGTCTTCTGAACCCCTGCAAGTGAAGTCTAACTTTATTAAGAAAATCTCAGTTTAGTTTTACTTTATTTCCTCTCTGGCAATACTAAGTAGCAAAATAAAAAAAAAAAAATCAGGAGACGGTGCATAAACACAATCCCTTATTGGCAAATGAACATTTTAACAAAGAGCTGAACATAGCCTAATGCTTTTGAGGTACTGAACAGGAGAGGAAACACTGAGAATTTAGCAGAACAATGAGAAAATCTAATTTTACTGTATCAGAAAATACTAAACCACAATTCCTATCAAGAAGAGGTGACACCAGTGTCTCAAATGTAATTATATTTTAAGATCTCCAATATTTCAATATGGAAGTTCATTGAACTTGCTTCTTATTTTGGACAAGTTGATAAAATTGTTGGAGTATCCTCAATTTGCACAATGAACACAGTAAGAGATGTATCTCACACTGTCTCTAAGACACATACTAAGTTATTTCAGGCCAGTAACCTTTAAAAACATAATGTACAAAAATATTGTTTAAGCTGTTCATATAAGAATTAATTAATAGTAATTACTAAAATCAAGTATGACCTGAATATCTATGCAAATGAAGTATTTTTTGCTACACAGTCCTGAAGACAACTACAGTGAGAAAACCTGGTGCACCTTAAATTCAACAGCAGAATAATCCAAAAAATGAAATCTGACACTTTCAGATGTACTGTAAATGGTTCTGTAACTGATTCAGATTATCTTCCAATACACTAAATCCCATTAAAAAAAGTCATCCCAATTCTGCTTTATGAAACTCCTTTTAATTAGTATTTTTAGTCTAAAATTATGCTAAAATAAGACAAATATATGTTTTAGTGCCTTAAGTTTTAAATGTAGTACATTTTCCTACCAGTTTTTCATTTTTGTGAAAACAATTAAAATACTGCCTTATTTATAAACCACAAAAAACCACTATTATTTACAACTGACTTTTTCGATTTTAATTTCCCGATGTGTCTGGTTAGTCTGCGAATAGTGAGGACTCTGGCCTTCTTCACATCTCTTCTCATCTTCACAACCTGTGAGAAATATGGAAGACATTATTAAGTGTTTTCCTTGATTACGTTCCATATACAATACATTCATTACACTGACTTAAATTTTAGAAATTAGTTCAACAAAGAGTAATATTTTGAAAATAGAATGTATTTCCCTGCTACCCAAATCTCATTTCAATTGAATTCAGCTTTCCATTAAAATCAAACTGATTCCATAAGCATCATAGGAAGTATAACCAACAGTCTAAAAATGCGTCTGAGGTCTAAACAGAAGACAAGACATTCCTAACTAGCCATACTTTAATTTTATTCTTAGAGCTAGACTGAGCTAGAGATTTGAAATGTCTCACCTTTTGCCTTCACTTAGCTTATTTTTGTCCTAGTGAAACACCAGCAGTACATTAAGTCAATTGGTGCATAATACATAAAAGCATTTTCATTATTATCTTCAAGTGTTAACGAAAGACTCTCAAAAATTAACATTATTTTTATTATGGAACAGAATTCAAGATATCAAATTACAAATTTTTATGTATTTGAATTACAAAAATTACAAAATAAATTTTTATATATTTGAATTAATTTTTGTTGGAAACAAAAATCCAAGTGATTTCTAACTCGCTACAGTCTGTTTCAACTTACCATCCTACCCAGTACTCTGTTCCCAAATTTAAAGCTGGCTGTTTTAAAGAAAACTTGGCAGTGATATTTTGATCTTAATTGTCACCCCAGTAACAAAGAAAGAATTACTACTATTATTATTATTATTA
>WBNO01014366.1:0-19843 GCA_013400575.1 Peucedramus taeniatus | reverse complement strand
AAAGAAACAGATCCAATCCCCAGCACGACCTCTCATCCCTGCTGGGAACTCAGATTTCCCCTGCTGGTACACTCCAAGTTGTTAGTTCTTTTACCCCATCCTCTTACAAGGCTCAAATTTTTGCTGGTAGGAAACTGTCCCTCCTCAGTCTAGCCATTAAACTGGGGCTGAAGTAGGCCCCAAAAACAAAGTGGAAGGAAAGGCTCTAGGCTCAAGTAGCTTGCTGTTGTGCAGTACCTATTACTCAGGGAGTATTCAATCCATTCCCATAGTGTTAACAGCTTCCCACTGCTCTGGATGTTCATTAGTTTGTCCTGGATTTGCAGTAAGTTTGGGAATTGCTTTAAGTGAGAAATAAAATTGGTGTAACTTGACAGGAAGCTCAAAATCTACTTGCTGACAGTATCTTAAAAATAACAAAATTATATGATATCCTAGCAGCTACTGTGATTTCACACAATCATTGAATCTTTAAGTTTTACTTCCAAGGTTATCAAGTCCAATCTTTGACCAATCACCACCTTGTCAATTAAAGCATAGCACTGAGTCATTTCTTGAACACCTCCGGGGATGGTGACTCCACCACCTCCCTGGGCAGTCCATTCCAATGCTTAACCACCTTTCCATGGAGAAATTCAATCAGAAACTTAATTTCCATGACTGTTTGTTCAGCTGGCAGAAGAGAGTTGCAGTTTATTGAAACTTTTCGTTGTCTTCTCCAAATTACAGCCTTGAGCAGAGACTGACGCAGCATTTGTTTTAACCTCTTTCCTCAGGGGATGTAGTTACACCCCGGCAGAGGGTGGCAGGGAAAGCCAGGGGCCCCCAGAGGATTCATGAGCTGTCCAGGGTCCTGAGACGTAACAAACAGCACACAGGGAGTGCCCAGGTGGCCTGGCTGGAGCAGGAGGTGCACTGGCCTGTGTGAATTCTCTCTATAAAAGCAAGGGTATTATAAATTCAGCATCCCTCAACTTCTGGGAAGAACGACTCCATGTTATCAGAAGGCTAATTTATTACTTTATTATACTATATTATATTAAAGAATACTATACTAAAGAATACAGAAAAGATACTTACTGAATGCTAAAGAGATAATAATGAAAACTCGGGACTCTGGAAAGAGTCCCGACACAGCTTGGCCCTAATTGGCCACTGAGTGAAAACAGCTCACACCAGAGTCCAATCAAGGACTCACATTCAGGTAAACAATTTCCAAACACATTACACATGAGCACAAACACAGGAGAAGCAAATGAGATAAGAATTGTTTTTCTTTTCTCTGAGGCCTCTCGCTGCCTTTCAGCTTTCCAGGAGAGAAATCCTGGGCAAAGGAATCATGTTCAGAGAATGTGAATGTCACACAAGGGAAGCACCGAGTCAGTGAGGAAAGGCCTTTGTGTGAAGTCAGATTTCAGATCCTAATGTGTAATTGTGCAGTCTTGGTCTTGGGTTGGGTCAGGTCCTGTCCCTCAGGCCTGGCCTTGCTGCTAGGCTGCACTCTCAGTAGGGGAGTGAGCCCCAAAATTACTTTCACAGAATCACTGGATCATCACAGGAGCAACAATTCCAGTCTTTGAATGATTTCCACCTTATCAACTAGACCAGAGTGCCACACCCAGGTGTGTCTGGAACACTCCTAAGGATGGTGATTCCCCCACCTGCCTGGGCAGCCTATTCAGTGAAGAAATTAATCCTGATGTCCAACCTGAACCTTCCCTGGCACAGCCTGAGGCCACTTCTTGTCCTGTTGCTTATTATCTGGGAGCAAAGCCCGACCCCTACCTGGCTGCATCCTGCTTTCAGGTACTTGTGGAGAGTATGAAGGGCCCCCCTGAGCCTCCTTTTCTCCAGGTTAAACACCCCCAGCTCCCTCAGTTGTTCCTCACAGTTGTGCTCCAGACCATTCCCAAGCTCTGTTGCTCTTCTCTGGACAAGGCTTCATGTAAGCTTGCAAAAGAATGGCATTTTCTGATTACTTTTTAGGGAAGCTATAGCCTTATGTAATGAAATGGCACTTTTCCCCATTTAATCGTATGTTGCTAAGTGTTTTATTATTGATGTAGAAGTGACTGCTGTTTATTCAAATCAGCCATGATAAGTTATTCATTAATTATTCTCGTGCCCCTATGTGAAAATCCATTTTAAGGAGTTTTGTTTTCATTACCAGAAAAATAAATGGCTAATGGAAACTTCATTGATTCTGTAATTGCAGTAGTTATTCCCCTTTACCTCCTTGGCCTTCTAAACTTCTGTTTCTGTAACCTTTAGACATGACATTACCTGGCATTGCACTTCCCTCTAATTGCTTCCTTATTTGGTAAACATGGCTTTTTAAACACTTTGGTAGTCACTCATTATGTGTAAATCCTTTGATGCTGCTGACCTCCTTTCTGGCTTTCCAGCAAGGGCTTTTAACCTTGGCTCTACCTCTCTGCTGAAAGACTGCCCTGAAGAATGTGTTCTAAATGCAGACCTGTCCCGTTGCCTAATGTGCAGTCCTTGACAGTCTTTGTGTTGTTTTCTTGGTGTGCTGTTATTTGCTTTTCAAGTCTTATGTGCCAGCTTTCCATGTCCTGTTAGTTACATCAGCCAGATCATGTGCCACATAGTTTTCTGTGTGAAGGACAGACTAGAGGTGTAAGATGCAGGCTGATACATTGTTAAATAACCTCCATATCTGTTGTAAAATTTAGAGTTTTCAAAGTCTGAAATTTGTCTTAAAGTTATGCTTTGCCTCCTTATCTCTAAGGTAAGTGAAACTTCTTTAAGAGGCTTAATTTTTCTCATTAATCAAGAAGAAAAAAATGGAAGTGTGCAAGTATTAACATCAGCAGTCTTTCCATGCTGCTGAGAAACCAATCCCAGTGTTTAAACTCTGCTGAAACTCTAATTGCAAATTTCCTGGACAGCTCAGTCCTTGCTACTTGTCTTTGATGTCTTTTTAACCAGTGAATCTCAAAAGATGTCAGTAATTGATCTGAACTATTCAGAGGTAAGGGAAAGGCAAGGATCACTTGTTGATGAGAGGATCTTTTCCATGTCAAGGTTCATTGTCTGAGGTGCTGTCAAAATGGAAGTGTGTTGCTACTTTTAAACCTCCCATGATAACTAAATCCATATTTTGATGCCTATATGAGTTGACTAATTACCTCTGCTGTATTATATTATATGCTTATTCATATCAGTGGGATCAGGAATTCAGAGATCCATTCCTTTCTATAAGTGTTATTGTCCTTTCTGCAAGAAGGATTGGAAGCCCTTTTTATTTTTTTATGAGCTGAAATTAGCCTTATTTATTTCATATACTGTGTTTTGCTAATAGGATTTTGAAGAACATGAAATTGTTGATAAACCCTTTGTAAAACTGGAAAAAGTAAACAATACCCCTTACTGAGCAATAGCTGGTCTTGCAAAATCTCCAGATATCTTCCTTGCTGACTATGTGTTGTCCTACACTGCCACAAGAGAACAGTTCAACATTCTTTGCTTATTCCTACACCAGACCTAAGTAAGCAGATACCCTGCAATTTTCCTTATTCTCTTTTGGTTTCTGCTTGCTACTCAAACTGTGCAACTTGAAATCACTGGGGGAGAAGGTACCGGCAGAGTTGAAGGACTTTGCCACTTGGCAGTCATATTATTTGTTTTTGTCTTCGTTTCTCTACCTGGAATGTAACAGTTACTTACTTTAACAAAGGCTTTTGTGCATGAGAATTGGTGTGTGCCTACAGAGAGTAACTTGCTCATGTCGTTTAATAGGTTTGCATGACATTAAAAAAGTAGTTTTCTGCCCAGAAGTGATGATTTGTGTTCATCCTCGTTTCTGTGCAACACACAGTCACAGCCTGAAAATGTTTTGGTGCACTTTGTTTGGCTTAATCTTAGAGCATTTTATTAATGCAACCCTGGTGTTTACAGGTTCATACACACAGCTTTTTTTCTTCTGCTCAGACTTAGAGCAGATTCAGAAACAGGGAACTAAGTGCTGGAATACCTGCTATTCCTGCGTGTCTTTCTGCCACCTGGTGCCAGTGATCTGGGAGGTTGTGTAAACGCTGGACAGTGCTTGCATTTAACCTGAGCCAGCTGCAATGTGAGAGGGAGGCTCCTGTGCCCCTGCCTCCAAAGGTGCTGGCAGGGCAGAGCAGGGCTGACAGTCTCACCCAGAGGATGCCGGTGTCCTCCTTGTGGCATCTGGTGTTGTCAGGCGCTCAGGGAAAAGCAAGGATTTGCTGACTGTTCCTGTGGATGTTGGAAGAGTTCAATGCTTTGTCTTGTGACTCGAGGTTTAGCCTTATCACACAGGATTTAAACAGAAGAAATCTAAGGATTTACTCAAGAGTACGAGAGGGTGGTAAGGGAAGCCAGCAGAGGCAGTTGTTTATGGATTCTGGTCATGCTGTTCCTCAAGAAACGTGTACACTATTTTTCCATTTTCTACCACTTACATGGGACTGGATGACTCCACAGAACATTTAAATGCAGCTATTTAGGAGGCAGCATAAGTTCTGCTTGAGGCTTCCCAATTGTGGAAATGTTGTAAACTGTAACATCTCCTGGAATAAGAGACACCCTCCCCACCCCCACAATATCACCAAATGATATTTTCTTTTTATAATTTTTAATCCAAAATTTGGAGTCCTAATGCATTGCAGGTCATAAAGTTTGGATCCAGAAATCTTGCAGATCTTTGGAATTTCTCACCTGTTTATTCTTTTTGTCTTGTCAGGGAGAATACTCTTGACATTGCCAGAGCATACATTGTTTAAAATACTGTCTATGATATACAGTCAATAGCCTATTCCAATCTACCCATGTGCTTTTTTTGGTTTATTTTTTCCATAATCCCCACACTGTGCTGACATGGCTGTATGGAGGCTGACTCTATTGAATTAAATGTCACATCAGCAATTTGAAATGTTCTTTTAATTCCAAGCAAGTGCTCCCTTGCAGTGACATCATGCTGGGTAGAAAGCTGTTAAAAATCACACCATTTTGAAGTTCCTACTTAAAGTACAGCTAGAACTAAAAGTGACTGCCAGCTTAGTCACTGCTGCTCCATGGTTTATGTGAATAATGTTGCAAAGTGTTCTCTCTTTAGTGCGTGGCTGCTCTGCAGTTCATGGATCCTTTTGAATAGCAGAGCTTTTCCTGCAGCAGCACAGCAATGCACTTAGTCTTCCAAGTGGTCTTTTTTAGCCCTGTGTAAATAGTTCCTGAAGTTCTAATCTCATGAAGAACTGCCTGAAGTACGTATTTGTGGAGAGCACAAAGTTTGCATAAACTTGAATGTTGGATTCCACCTCAGGGCTGAATAAAGACACCGCTGTCATGGCTGAGACGTGCGGACCTACAGAGGAGCTTGTCCCACCTGGACATCTTCTCTTTGGTACAAACACTGAGCTTCAGGTTCCAACATGTACCAGCTGGCAGTGCCCAAATCAGCTGAAGAAGGTGGCTGGAGGTCCAGTGTAGGATCTCTTCTTTATCTTCTTTCATAGTCACCGCCGCCATTTCTTCTTGCAATAATCACACTTTAATCAGAGTCCCACCTTTTCAGTGAGAGAAGGTAGGTTTAGACTAGATATGTGGAAGTTGAGATTTATTTCTGTGAGAGCGGTGAGGCAGTGGAACAGATTGCCCCGAGAACTTGTGGGTGCCCCATCCCTGGAAGCATCCAAGGCCAGGTAGGTTTGGATGGGGCTCTGAACAGCCTGGTCTAGTGGAAGGTGTCCCTGCCCAGAGGTGCTGGAACAGGATGATCTCTGCAGTCCCTCCCAAACCATTCTGTGGTTCTGTGCCTGTTACCTCATTGTCCCTGGGTCGCTCCGTGCTCTGGGCTCCTGCACCTGGTTAGGATCCAGCTGGCTGGAGAGGAGGGAAGGAAATGGGAAGAACCAGAGCCCCCCCTGTTTCCCTGTTGGGACACGCCTTCTGTGGCACGGATGGGTTTTTGTGGCCCAGCTGTCCTGTGGCACTCTGTGGGTGCCACAAAGGGCCATCAGACCGAACGTGATCTGTAAACAATGGAGAAGGAGCCGCTGCCACCCTGCAGCGTCCGGCAGCCTGAAGAGCCACCGGGAGCTCTCCGCGTTTAGCTGGCTCCTTAGGAAATGCACCACAACCTCACCCTTCTCATCAGGATGCTGCCTGCTCAAAAGGGACAGCAAAATCACAGCATGTCTTTCAAATTCAAAATGCTTATTTAAAAGATAAATTATTCTAATTTATGCTCTCTGTTTTCAATGATTTTTGTCTCTTCAGCATTAAAGCAGAGGCTGAATACTGTAGTTCTTCCTGTAAGAATTTGGTTTCTGATTAAAGTCTTTGGCAGTAGGTGGGCAAAAAATTAGTGCATTAACAATCTCACTATGAAATCAAAGTGATTTAGAGTAGCAGTATCTAGAATTATTTTTTGTTAGTATGTGTAATATTCTTTTAACTGCTGACAATGATTTATTTCTACTTAGATGAATTATTAAACAAATCAGTGCATTGCTTGAGAGATGCTTTGTTAAATTAGTCCTATATTCATTTGAGAGTCTTTAATCTATTGCTCTGTGTGCTTATTTTTGTCATTGAATTTGCAGGGGGATGTGCAGGTTCTTCTTTTGTTTACATGAATATGAACTAGAACACCTTCACTGATAGTCAGTAGAGTTTCATTGTTTAAAAAGGGAAAAATGAGACAATGGGGCCTTCCTGTCTCTGGTGTTGTTGGGAGGTACCTTTTTTAAAAATGTCTTATGCAATTCATGTAATAAATTACTTTACTTATGTTTACACGGGAATTCATCCTGCTTATTTTCAATATGCAAGGTGTTACTGTAGGTGTACTATTTAAAAGTATTTGTAAATTCTGTGGTAATTATTGCTTAATAATGTTGTAATATATGGCATAAAATAATTTGTGCTAAAGGAAATGAAAAAAATAAATAAACCCACAGCATTCGGTGTACTAAAGCCAGTGTCAGACAACAAGCAGTAACAGGCTAAGTGATAAGGATGGATATTCAAACACCAGGAAGGACACTGTCTCCAGAGATGTATATTCCAAGGGATTTCTTTCATCTGACAAGATCCCAGCAAGATGCATTCGATAGGTGTCATCAATAAGATAATATTTGACACCAAGAAGTTTATCCCAGAAGATTTTCACCTGACAGGATTTCAGCAATTATTCACCAGTTCCAAGAAACGCAGCAGCAAGAAAAAAAAAAACCTAAGATAATCTGCTAAAGAGGGACCCCTTCCAGAGCCCAAAAGACTATAACACAAACCCCTTAGAAACGTCATGCAGAGACCCATGGGGACTTTATTGTGGTAGAGACCAAAAACCTGGATTTCCCTGATTCTGATCGCCTGGCTCAGAGTTTAATTGCTTGTGGCTTTTTCCAAATTTATACTTTATTTTTTTTAGAAATTTCCTTAATTATTAAATTAGAGTATTCATTTATAACAATGGGGATAAGTCAATGGTTTTCTGGTATATTTCCTCTATCAGACTAAATAAACTGAGGCTGTTTTTTTCCGGTCCACCCACAATACTCATAAAAATTTTATGAATGAAGAAAATAATATATGTGTTGACAATGAAAATAAGAGAGTTTCAGGAAGCTAATATTAGTGGAAATGCTTTTGTTACAGCTATGCTGCCAAAGCCAGCATTTGTTAGACTAGCTTAGAATTCTAAGGAGAAAAGCAGCTGAGCTTTTGGTGACCATTTAGCATAAATGACAGCTGGGTCCCTTTAATGTGGAATTTACACACTGTCAACTATGAACTGATAATTTGCCTAGCAAAGTGTTGTGATGTGGAAGGTAAAGAAGAAAGGCATTAGAAAGTTTTGTGGAGAGAGGAAAAAAAGCCATATATTTCATAGCTGCTTATGAGCAGTGCTTGAGTCTAGGACTTGTATCAGTTTTTTGTGACCGGACAGTTTTGTGTTTCTTTGGACAAAGAGTTCCTGGAATGTCCCTGCAGCCTCACCAATAACACAGGTGTGTGATCTGAACATGTGAAACAAAGTCATGTGCAAGATAACAAATGCAGGGTTCTCCCAGGTCATCCTACATAATTGCTCTTCTTTAAGCTCAAAGCACCTGAAATGTCACCAAGCAACAGGGACAGTCAATCCTTTGGACTTTGCAATCCCCTGCATGCTGGTAATGGCACTGGAATGATGTCTTTTGCTTAATGTCTGTAGAAGGTTTAAAAGTGTGGTCTTCTGGAAAACAGGCCCTTAAACATTTTAAGTTAGAGGGTAGTGTGTGGACTGTGATGTCTGTGCCATGTCCTGAATCTTCAGGACTTTGCTGGGGCAGGTAAAAGTGTGGAGATGGTGGCTTTCCACCAAGAGCTGTGTTCAGCCTGGTTTTCCTCCTGTGTGCATAGAGAAAGTGGATCCTTCACAGCTTAGGCAGAGGGACAACCACCATGATGATATAATCTGCCCCTTCTGCTTTCCTTTGGCTTCTTCACTTCACCTTGCCCTGATCTTGTTCTTTTGCTTCTTAGACTCTCTGAAGTGATACCTAGTCCAAGATGTGATCCAAACTTGGGAATTATTTTGTTGTTAATCAGTAGCTATATCTTGGCAGGTGTGATTGAGTAGTTGCATTGTGAAACTTGTGGAAATGTATAGGCTTGGCTAATCCTTTGTTTTAAGGGAAAGGGAGTGCTGTTCCAAAATGAATGGCCTGCTTGGACAAGAGCCACCAGGAGTGAAGTCAACAGGACTAAGCAATAAATGGGGGGAAGAAGAATTAGAATGGAGACACAGGTAGCAAATAAGGGTTTGACTAATGAAAAATGAATGTAATTTGGAACCAATGTGTGTTGATTGCCATTGTTTGTTAAAATGTAGAAATTGTGTATATTTACACAAAGTGTGGGTTCCCACCATGCTCCCTGCTTTGCACAAACTAAAATTAAAAATAGAACTACCTCGCCTTGGTGTGGGAATTTTCTGTACTCACCGTGTAGCAAGCCTGTGTTCAGGATAACAGAAAGACAAGAATTTCAAAACTTCATCAGCTTTTAGAAACCAAAGTACGTATGCAAACAAGGACTGGTATTATCATCTCTGAGCAGAACAGGAAATAATCCTCCCTTGAAGGGCAGCATGTCATCTCAAGCAATATTAAAGGCTGTTTGCAACTCACAGAATTTGGAAGCATTTAACAACTGCTAAGTATCTGTTGAGGATGGGTCTAAAGGCATAGAATTTGTGGCAGTGCCCCCTACTCTTAAAAGCAAGAGTTAATGTCTCCTGCCTTTATGGTTTGGCACAGCCTGTGTATAACCAGCTGTCTTGAAAGGAGCTTTGATGTATCTTTAGGAAAGGTACTGTTATTTATAGAACACATCTAGTCTGCATTTCCTCTGCTTCCCACCCCATCCCTTTACAGAGAATGTGAGTTCTCATTTGATCAGGGTCACTTCAGAGATGAAATGTCCTTTGAATCTCAAGATATGCTCAGTAACTGTAAGTTACTGAGCTGATATGATATGCTGATATGATATGACTGATATGCTCAGGTTCAGTAACTGTAAGTTAAAAAATGTTCTTGAGAAGGCAGATGCAGGACAAGAAAAGCAGCTGCTTATTCAGTATTGCTTTGCTGTGCTATCAATACAGTCTTAGCCATGGTTTGGTCTCAGGACACTAAAATTTACTTTTCTGTTTAAGCATATCTTAATTCAGAGTTAGTTTTTTCATTAAAAAACAGATTCTGACGTTAGGGAAGCTGAACAGAGTCTAGTTTGCAGAGAAAAGTAGACAAAGCAAGTAAATCTAGGAAGAAGAGAAGTAAGACAGCAGGAATAAGTTCTTAGAAAATGCAGAGTCTGTGCAGTAATCCTGGGTGTGCTTTCTGGACCATGTGCTGTATTGCAATGCCTGGTGAATATATGATGCAAAGGCAGACGTTGCTCTGTGCATGCAAGTGAGGCCACCCAGAGAGAATTCTGTCCTGTGCTGCTGCATCCTCTCTCCCTGGCATCCGTGTTCTCTGAGGCCTGTGCACTAACTCCTGTCTCTGCTGCAAAATCAGGCTTTGACAGGTTTGATAAGTAAAGATCCCGGCACAGTTTTTTTTTTTTTTTTTGCTTGAGGAGAATATTAACTCTTGTATTGTAGACAAATCACATTCTGTAACTAAATCACACTGCTTTAAATTCCCATGTCTCTTCACCACCTTTGTTTTTCCTATGCTTCCCTGCTCTGAAGTGTTGTGTGCTGCTTACATGACTGCCCCAAGCTCACAAGAGGCTTGAGGCTGACAGGAACATGTCCCATCCATATTTTGAGATCCTCTGGAATGAGGACTGTGCAGATCTAATATATTACTGTTTGGAGCAGGGGATCCCATGACCATTTGACTTTGCACTTTCATGCCCTGTTAAGCAGCTACAAGAGCTCCTCAGCTAAAATGGTCCTATTCTAATTTTAATTTATGCTAATACTAATTTGTAATGTGTCTGGGCAGCTGGCTGTTTAAGGAGCTGCTGTCAAGCTCCAAATATCTCTGCCTAAGGCTCTGGACTGATCTGTCCCAGCAGCACAACCATGGAGAGAGCCAGGGTGACTCCAGATTCCCAGTACCCTTCTGTAATCACAGCATTCCCTGTTCCTTCCTTCCTTCCTTTCTTCCTCAGAGCTGTCTTTTGTATATCAGGAAAATCACTCTCATGGATTATGTTTTTCCTGTTCTCCTGGTTGTGTTGTTTCCCCTGTGTCCTTGCAGCTTGCCTGGAAGGCTTGTGAACTGTCTTTGTCTGCATCAGGACTTCAGGCAGTTTTGGCTTCACTGAAAATCATCTTCTGTATCACCTTTGTTGCATCCTGGTTTGGGGAGTGGGGATCATGGTTCTACACGTACTTACCAGCTGATTTCTGTACTTTTTTTTTTCCTTCACTCCTAATTCTCCTTTTTTCTTTCTGTCACTTCGAGCGCTAACACCTCCCTGGTGCCAGCGCTCAAACAGCCTCTCCAGGAGCGGCTGCTACAAAGATGTTTTTGTGTTCCTCTGTAAAACTGGTCTTGTTTTGTGTTGCTAGGCTACGCCCTTCCAGCTGCCACTGAAGAAATGTTCCGTGGTGGGAAACGGTGGGATCCTGAAAAAGAGTGGCTGCGGCAAACAAATAGATCAAGCAGATTTTGTCATGCGGTAAGACAGAAACCTTAATGACACATTGTCCCCCCTTCCACCTGCTAAACCTCAGCCTTTTCAAAGTGTTCAGTTGGGATTAATCAAGGATCATTTGCCTTGCTGCCCTGCCTTTGCAGGATGCTTTACTCAAGCAATTTGGGTAAAAGTGTGAGGAGAGGCAAAAAAGGAGTTTTGGCTTGGTTCTGCAAGGGGATATGGGGTGAGGGGACAATCTGCTCCTCAGTGAAGTCGTGAGGGCTTGTGCAGTGTCTCAGGGAAGTCCTGAGGAGCTGCTTTTCTCATCATTTATGCAGTGGTAGCCACAATGCTTCATCCTGTTCTGTCCTCTGGAGCTAAATGCCATCTATGCAACGCATGGAACTCAGAACGAGTAGGGGCTGATTTATGCGTCGAGGCTTGAGTTGCTACAAGCTAAAATCTTCTTTTTCTTCCCTCAAAACTGAACTGTGGCTGACTATCTGAGGAAAGGCCAAACTTCTTCCCTTGATGTGAGGTTTTTGTGATTGTTCGCATTTCCTTTCCCTCCGGCCTTCCTTAATTTCCAAGAACCTGTCAGGAGGGATGTTGAACCAGCTACTGCTTTTGTGATTAACTTTGGCACTTTCTAGGTCTGTGATCCTTTAGGAAGAAAGACATAAATTAGTCCCTCCCTGATAAACATGAACAAGAGAAACGTTGTGGGGGAGAAACTGGAGGAGTGCTCCAAAAGAGACGAGAATTGGAGTTTCTTTGGGTTTTTGATGGATGCATAATGAACACCCACTATAACAAATCTCCTTATTAGATTGTGATAGTTTATTATAAAACGATACCAATTTGCTCTAAACCATTACTGTAATTTCTGGTTTGCAAAGACCAAAAATGCCTTCACTTTTAAATGCCTGTTAATGCAAAGAAGCAGAAGAAGTTAAAGGCAAAGAAAAACATATACTTGGAGCACTTAAGGAAGAGATGATGTAAAGCACAGGGGGAGAGCAGCACTCTGATTGCCATTACTGCAAAACTCCTTAGGTGTTCCTTAGACTAAATACAAGAAACTGCAGCGTGTATGCCATGGTTACATTTTCTAGAATTTAAAATGCTATAGGAGCAACCAGTTACAAAAACAACACAAGTTAAAATAAAAAAAAAAAAAACTAACAAAAAAACCCCCCCAAAAAAACCCAACAAGAAACCAAAAAAAGGGCAGCTATTTTAGCTTGATCATAAAACACCATTTCTCTGCAGGGAGGGTAAAGCAACCATTATATGTACAGAGCTTGTTTTGGTTTAGAAATAAGTGACAGGGAGAATCCTGCTAAAATCCCAGTGGCTGTCTGCAGGCTCTGTTGTATTAGTGATATGAAATAATTTTAATGGAAAATTTAGTTGATCTTCTCTAAATCTCATTTCTATAATCTGAGAGCTGAGAGAGAAAGAGCACAATGGTGACTTCCATAACACTTCTCATTTTTTTAAAAGAAATTTGTGTAATGGCTTCAAAGTATTTCTGCAGTGTGAAATGTCCTGCCAGGTTTTGCCCTTGTTTGTTAATTCCCTTTACATGAATTTTGATTTCACTTATGTATATTTCCATAAGCTTTGTCATGTGAGAGAAGGTGGCTGCAGTCATATGTTGTAATTGCTATGGTTATTTAATGAGTTCAAACACATCTAGTTGCTGAGCATCTTCTATGAACACAGTTGCTCCAACACAGATGAAAAGAGCAGCAGTTTTCAGCCCCTAAGGCATAGCAAGCTGCATATGGAATGAGAAAGGTGCATATGGTCTACGTGTTTAGGTATTGTGGGTATAATGGGCTCTTCTTCTGATTTTCAAGTGTCTAACAGTTATTTCCAAGAAAAAAAAATTATTTCTCCCCTCCCTACCTGCTAATGCTTATTTTAAGAGAGAAGTGTTGGGTAGTAGTCCTAAGCCATGTCTTTAGCTCTATTTTTCATATACTTACTTCTCAGTACCAGATATAACAGTAAGAGAATTAAAAATAAAGTTTCTTAGTATGAGTCTTATGCTTCAGTGTGTTCCTCACCTGCAGAACACTCAGCACTCTGCTGACCAATCCAAGAAAATAATTGGGAAGGTCAAGTAACAGATTTCCTGCAGTTTCCTGTGGATACTCAGCCCATTGCTTAATGTTTCCTTCACAGTAAGGTGGGAATCAGACTTAATGATGATGTGTTTAAATAATGCATCTGTGATTGGCTTATGAAAGAACTGTCATTATATAGATGCTGAGAAGATAAAAACTAGGGTGAGGTCTTAGTCCTTCATAGTGCTTTTAAATCAACTTAAACCAAAAATGATTTTTTAAAAGTGTGCCCTATGAGCTTGTGTTTATTCAAAGCAGAGAGCATTAAATTGTCATCTGCCAGAGATATTATGCCACCTCTCTACCCTAAGGCAAATCAGCTATAAATCTTCCTTCACAAATATTTGTTTGACTTTTATTTTATTTTACTTTATTTTAAGGACCTTTTTCTTGTTAAAAACTGCAGAGAGTAAACCCCAAACCCCAACAACATAAACACCTAAAAGCTTTTCTCTGAAAAAAATTCCAAGTTCTGCTTGTCTTTGAGAATTATGGTTTCATTTTTGCCTCTTAAGCATTCCAAATACTCTTCATGTCTTTGTTTAAAAGGAGAATTTTGAAATTAATAATGTTTGGAAACCAGTTTTTAGTGTAATTTTTATGTATTGAGTAGATTTCTCCTAACTAATTTTTGGGGCAGCGCACAGGCTCGGATACCATTTAAATGTATCTTCATTATCTCCTGCACCTTCCTCCTTCTCCTGGGTCTTTACAAAGGAGCTTTTAGGACTGTTCACTGTGTGGATGTTTCCCTCTACTTCTGGCTTATTGAGTCTTGATTCTCTGCTTCCCAAAGTAAATTTGCTCAATTGCTTTGGCTTTATTCCATCATCACCCTGCCCACCAGAACAAGATTGTGAGCAGAACTGAGACACACGTGTTTAAAAAGCCACCTGATTTTTTTCCTCTGTGTTTTCTCAGTAAATTCTGTAAGATGATTGTACCCCACAGTGTAATAATAAAAATGCCAGCTATAATGCCTGTAATAGCACCGAGTGGTATTATCAATCTGAAGTCTGATACTGGTAAACAAGACAAAACAGAGTGAAAACCAGAACTTTTAAAGAGTTTGGGTTTAAAAAAAAAAATTCTTCTATTGATAGTAACAGTCTCTTCCACAGCCTTTCGGCCTGTCAGAAATGTCAAGTGTATGCCTTTGGTTTCCCTTAGCAGCTACACCCATCTCTTCTCTGCAAAAGGTTTTATTTCTCTATTTCCCCACAATCTGGTACCAAAAAATGCTTATAGGTGTGCTACAGCAGGGAGCAAGTGTAGCCTGGTCCAGTGATACATCATTTTTACATTTTCTGAAGCCTATCAGTCCTGAATGTCATCTAAAATCTTGACTGTCTTTGTGTGTAGGTGCAACCTTCCTCCTCTGTCCAGTGAATACAGCAAGGACGTTGGATCCAAAACCCAACTGGTGACTGCAAATCCCAGTATAATTCAAAAAAGGTAGAGAGCAGACTTTTCCTTTTCTGATTGGGGGTAGATGAAAAGAAAAATGCTTCATCTGTGTTACAGAAATTAGTGCATCAGAGTTGTGTTCCTAATAATCTGATCCTGGAAGGGGATCTGGAAAAGGTTCAATAAGCAATGGTTTGGCATTAGATTAAATAATTAAAGGCTAAACCTCTGATCCTTTCAGTGTAAGCAGGGCAGCTAAAGGAGGAACATGTTGATGGGTGCTCCAAACTACTCTGTTGTTCAGGCCATCTGGCTGCTGCATCCCACAGTTAATGAAGATGCTAATTTGGGTTTCTCTTTGTTTCAGCACAGATAACCTTTGAGTCCTCACTGCCTTTGCATTATTTGTTTGATACTGACTTACAGAGTATAAAAGGGGTTAGGATGGAACTGCTTGGTAGGGTGTCATCATACAAGCTTTATTTTCTTAGGAAACTGGGACAAATTTGTTTTGTTTATTAGAGTTGGTTGAAATTTTCCAAATGTCAGTCACTGATGAGGGGGAAGAGGGAGTAGGTAAAAAAAAATGTCAGTGCTCTCTCTCTGATTTTGTCTTCCTGAATTTTAATTGCCGTGTTATTTGTTTATCCTCTGGAATGAGGTAGGTTGGTCTCAGGCAGAACAAGATCTGGTTGTAATCTGCCATGTTCACTGAAAAACACAAGAGAAAAAATATGAACCAAGGGGATAAGCAGGAAATTATTAGGCATAAAGAAATGTATAATGCGAGTACTGGCAGGTGAAGGATTGTGAAAGGAAGCAAAGCAGGGAAATTAAATGCATGGTAGAAAGCCAGGTCTTTTAAAAAGAAAGGCACTGGCTTGGAATTGGATGTTTAATGGTATTTAAATGTAATATTTTTCCTCTCTTTCAGGGTTTGAAGGGTTCTGTAGTTTTGTGTGTGGAAGAAATGACAGTCTTTGACAGAGTAGAACAGAGAGGACAAGAGGGAAATGGAGTAATAATAATAACGAGCTTCAAGAGCTGACAGCAGGCAGAGAGTGCTTGAGTAGGAGAAGGCACAGAAATGCTTGTGGGATGAGATCAAAGCAAATCAAGCAGAACTGGCAGGGGATGGCACCAGGTGCCAGGCAAAACCAGGGAGTTACTCAGGACAGTGGATCTGAAGACAGGGATCCTGTGGTATGTAGGTAGCTAATTGATTTAGAAGTGGAATGAAATGGCCAGAACATCCCATCAAGGAAAGATCAGTTTGGCCATGGCATTTGGGATGAAATGAAGAGGAGCAGTGTGAAACACAACCTTTCTGAGGGTTTTACAGTTTTGAAGACCGAGGATTATTTAACTCAGGCATGTTTGTTGTGCACCCTCCCCTCCATCAAGGTCTGGAGTAGAAAGCTGACTGTAGTTACTATTTTTGAACAGAAAAGGGAAGGAGTTTTAGTGATGCTTGGAGGAGACTGTGGAGCCACACTGGAGTGTTCCAGCAAGAGGGGAAGGATGGAACAAGGAGATGGCTGAAGAGGCAGATGGAGAGAGTGAGGTGCTACTTTGTGACCGGTGGATATCTCAAGGAGGAGTGGAGGGGGGTGGGAAGTGGGGAAAAAAGAGAGAAGGGAAACAAGATTGTGATTAATGTCAGTTTTCAAAGTGAGTGGACAGTTACTGTGATGCAAGACCTCGGATGAGAGTATTGTGGAATGTAGTGCACGTGTATTGATTAGGGGGAGACCCAGTAACTGAGAATGACACAGGGAACAAATTCATAGCACTGAAAATTGGCAGAAGCCTCCTTTGAGGCTTTGCTTCCTCTGCCTGGTCAGGAAGAAATGTTTTAATTTTTAGGTTTTTTTTAAATAATTGACTGATGTTTCCTGTGTGCTGCCCAAAGTAATTGTTTTATCTCCTGTGTGTTTAGAGTGGGGAAATAAAGGTTATATCTTGAAAGTTAAAATAGACAAAAAAGACTACAACTCTGTCATCACTCCTATGGAAAGAAGCTTTTTTAGGAATTGAGGTTACTTATACATCCAGACTTCCATGAAATTCAAAGACATTCAGATTTGTGACTGATTTATCTGGTTCTAAGCTGTGAGTTATCTAGCATCACATAATGGGATTATTCATTGCCATTCTTCCCCTCTCCTCTTGTCATTACTTGAAGTATGTTGATATTGATGAGGCATGACATCTCAATTATTTCTCAAGTGTTTTATGCCAAGTTTAGTGAATTGGTCCTGCAACACCATTCATGGTTTCTAAAAGATTTACCCTTACCAGATAATTTATGGTGATGTGTGTTGAGGAGGGCAAAGTTTTCATAACAGGGTTGTGAAAGCAATTTTCTGTGTGGTTATAAAACCAGAATTGGTGCCTTTAAAAAATAAAATTGTTGGCAGTAGTTATTGCAGAGATACCACCTTTTCCCTATTGACTTAGCACCTTAGGATGGAAGAGTCACAATTTTAATCTAGGCATACCTCAACTTAAAAAATAACTTCTAAACATGGCTTTTTGCAAAACTTAGAGATCGAGTTCCTTCTCTGTTTTCAGCAGGAAAGAGATTGTGCATGTAGTGTAGGCACAGAGTTTGTGGTGACTGGGAGTGGGGCTGGGGCCCAGCCTCATCCCTAACTGGCTGCAGCTGTGCAGGACAGGCGAGCAGCACTGAAGGCAATGAGCCATGGAGTGCCCAGGTGCACTGAGCAACCACAGAAGGGAACAGAGGGCACACAGGGGCAGTGCATGGACATGAGGGTATAAAAGGGTGGGCTGAAGAACAATAAAGTGCTGATGTCTGCAGCCTTCTTGGGTGCCTGTCGTGGCTCCACCATCGTTCCGATACGTACTGCAGTTTTCACTTGTGAAATATTTTGCTCTGTTCTCATTTGGGTTTGAATGTCCTACCCTAACTTCAGTTATTGTAATACAGGAGAACTGACAATAGATGTACTGTGGTAGGAATTTTCCAGTGTAAGAGGATGTGTGTTGACTGTCCCAGTTTCTTTGTTGGTCTAAAATTTTTTGCAGTCATCTCTCTTCAGTTAATATTGGAACTCACAGTCCTTCACTCCTCTTTGAAACTCCTTTTTCCACTTTGCATTCAAAACATAACTTTTCTGTCAATGCCTGTGTTAAGCTTGCTGTTGGGATTGAAATGTTGCATAAAGGTGCTCCTGTGGCTAAGGTGACCTCTCCTACCCTCTACCCGCGAGTATTGTTGTGGGACTGCAATCCCACGTCTTTGATGTTTCCAGTTCATTCCCCTGCCATCCTACTCAGCTTGGCTTCATCTGTAGGGAACCACTTTGTAGGCAGAAGATTATTTTATATTTGTCCTGGGTTTTCTTTTCTTTCCAAGTCTAGCTGCTGTAAGTCCCTCCTAGGAAAGAAGCAGTGCAGTAGCGAGACCTGTGATGTGCCTATAGCCATTCTTAGGACTCTGGGAAAAACCAGCAAGGTTATGTCACTTACAGAGGTTGTTTCCATATTCTGAACCCTTGCCTACGGCTGTGGAGAGGGATGAGTCAGTGAACATAAAAATGCTTAAGAGGCAGTGCTGATTTTTGATCAATGGCGTAAGATTTCTACGGGAATGCAGAGAGTTTGTGGATGTGGATTATTATCTGTTTCTAAAGTCAATGGATCTGGGCTGTTTAGGAGAAGCCAATTTTATGAATTTCTTATTTTCAGCAATGCTTGCAAATGTCATACAATAATAATTTGTCTAAACTTCTAATTAAATCTGCAAACAGATGCTGTTTGCAGCAGTGTTCCTTTCTAGTGCCGTGTCTGCTTTTCTGTCTAACCTATGCACACCTACATCATCAATAACATGGATATAACACTCCAGATAGATGTTTCCCAGCATTCAGGGAGTTTTAGACCAGCTGATGTTTTTTGGGGAGTATTTCATCCATGAGCTGTGTGTTCATGACCTGTGTGGAAGTATGAACTTCCATCACTGAATGGGAGCATTTTCCTTTCAGTAAATTAATTCACCTTTTTGATCTTTGTGATATTTGACAAGTTTTTGCTGCATCCAGTGTCTTGCACTAAACCATGATGAAGGAATGAGACTAAAGACTAACAAATGAAATGATTCTGGCTCTCAGCTTGGAAATGCCAGTTAAATATCACTCCTGTTTATTAGGTTCCCATGGATTTTGAGTGGGCTTAAATTTGCTTTCTAGTGTCCCCTACATTTTAGAGGCAGCTAATAATCTTTCCTGGATTCAGTCCTAAAGACATCACTGAATCCAATTGACTTAGACTCTTAGGAATAAAAAGATGGGATTGAAGCAATAAGTTAATTTGATAAAAGCTTCCTTCATCTTTGATTAAACAAATGTACAGTATTATGCCTGTTGCTTACACTCATGAGAATGTTTCATAAGAATTCTTCTTCAGTGTGTCTCCATGTAAAACCTACATATTCTATTCCTGGGTAGTTACTTTTTGGTAATTGCAAAAGATCAGAAAAAGGAAGGTAGAAACAACGCATAAAATATGGTCATGAAGGAAAACCCTTTGTGCTTATCTTGTCCTTTCTGTACAAGTCAGGTGATGGGAAGATCTTTCCCTCTAAAGTCAATTAGTCACCAGATTTTAAACACTTCATATAGAGGTTCTTTTTTCAGTCCTGGTATCTAAATATATCTCAGATTATTTAATTGATAAGAAATCCAAAATGATAAGAATAATTCTTTTAATTCACATTTTATGTTCTTCTACAAGAGTCTCTGAATATCTGTGCCAACAGCAAGGGGATAATATTTCCGGGAGGTACTTTTTAGGAGGCAAGACTGTGATAAACTCTTCTATATATGGAGGTTTCCTGAAGTCCCATTTGTTGGTAATCAATTTTTTTCCTCCTCTAATACAAAGTTTCTTTAAAAACCTTTACCTTTATAAATGATGCCTTACTTTCTCTTTGTGTGGAACATCTATCTTTGTCCTTGTTTGGACAGAAAAGGAAGCAAAACTGTGGGGATGGAGGGGACTGGCCCAGTGCTGCTGCCAGGCCAAAGGCAGAGCCAGGAAAGAAAAATTCCAGAATTTCTGGTTTGCTTTTGTGTTTTCTTAGCTGATGAACCGAAATACCTGGAGTTGGAAAAAATTCCTGCTGTGATTGGAACAGTTATATT
>WBNO01014363.1:0-20335 GCA_013400575.1 Peucedramus taeniatus | reverse complement strand
TATATATATAAATATAAATAAATATCTATAAATATCTGCTGTTTTCAACACTAAGTTTATGGCCTTGTATCCATTCAGGGCTCACTCCCAACTCTCCTCCAAGTTATTTTTTCACTTGACCTCTTTGTCTTTCTCCCATTTCCCCCTTGGCCATATAAAAGTTCCACCCTGCCCCACCATTCTTGGTTTAAATTATTTTAACTGCTTTTTGCTGCTGCTCACAGACCTGGGTGCTCCAGCCTGCCCTTGGACACCTCCAGGGATGGGACAAGGATCTGTTGCTCCTCCCTTATTTGAGGTGCTCTCTGCTGTTATTCCCCAAAAAAAAAAAAAAAAAAAGGATCTGTCCAAATTCCCTCACGTTCACCCCACTTTTAGCCACCTGATTTAGAAGGTTTTGGCATTGAATGGATTTATACAGCCCAGGACAGTAAGAACCTGATGTTCCTGGAACACTTCTGGTTCTCCCTGTGATTTTCTGGCTGGAGTAAGAACTGGATCCATTTTGACAAATGATATAAAATAAAAATGCTGAGGAGTGAGTAACACTTCATATAATTTGCAGGATTAAAGGGACTGACCATCAATTTGGATTTGTCCCAGTTGCAGAAAAATTACTGCAGTGATTTTCATCCTCTCCTGTGTGGAGACCTCAGCTGAGCATGGAGAGAGATTCAACAGAACCAGCTCAGGATTTCCCTTTTTCCTTTGTTATCTCCAGAATTATCACATACACTGAGAGCAATGTTCTCTAAGTCTGGAGCAAATTAATAATTAGGGATATTTTCCTAATAGTCCTAATTATTTTTGGTGGGTTTTGTGTATAAGAACCTTGAAGAATCAAAAATCTGAGCCTAAACAGGGTTTTTTTTCTCAGCTCCTTCCCCAGCATCAATTTAATGCACTTCAAACCTCGGCCTGTTTGAGTACAGAGAATTTAATGCATTGCTGCAGGAATGTCTTGCAGATCAATGCAAATTCCCACCCTGCAGGGTGGTCTTAAGATGTTTATTTTCTGAGTACAACCATGACAAATGAATGCTTAATGCCAAGGGAAAATACATTTTGAAGTAATTTTGCAGCGAAGTTTCTGGCACCACTTGCACAGCTGAGGTAGAAAAATTGAATAAAAAGAAGTTAAGGATTCCGAGCAGTGCTGGGGATAACAGAATTTTTTTTTCTGGAAATAAAAAGGTTGTTGGAAATCAGGTTTTGGAGTTTATTTTGTGCTGGAAGCTCAGGTATTTGTAGAGTTCTTGTGCTGAGGAGTGGAGTCTGTTCTCAGCTCAACAGGCTTTGATGGAAGCACCAGAAAGTAAAATTTGACTTAAAGATATTTGATAAAATTTGGTAAAATTCATCTCTAGAACTTCACCATCAGAGATTTGCAGTCTTGACAAACCCTTTGCAAATTGTGGCCATGGAAGATGAAGAAAAGGTTTCCACTGCCTGGAGTTTTGCTGCTGGATGTGTTGACCCTTCAGGGCTGGCAGCTGGAGAATCCCTCCCTGGCTGCTCCCTGGAGCTCCCAGTGATGCTCAAAACCCTTTAAAGAACTTTTTTAGCTTGTCTGGAATAATGAAACCATGGATATTTTGGCCACCCCAGATATTCCCAAGTTAAAGTAGAATATGCATTAATTTCTGAAACCACTTGTTAGAATGCAGCCCAAATATTCCCAAATTAAATTAGAATGTGCATTAATTTCCGTGCCAGCATTTTGCAGCTCTGTTCATTTCTGTCCCTGTCCTTCGAGTGCGCTGAAATGTTTTTATTTTATTTTTTATGTTGTTTTTTTCCCTCTCTTTTCCTTTTCCTCCCTTTCAGCCCCAGCCACCCCCAAAGCCACCCCACACTTTGCATGTGGCACGCTGATGGATTTTGGCCGCAGGTAATGCGATGCTGCCGCTCAAAATGTGTTTGTTTTTCTTTAACCCTTTCCTGGTGCTCTGCCAGGGCACTGAAAGGTGTCAGATGTGGGATTTGTGGAAGAGAACGCCCTGTTCAGCTCTTTGGGTATTTAAAGAGCTCTTCATGCAGAGAACATGGTGATTAACAGGGGATAGAGTTACAGGTGAAGGAAATTCTGCAGCAGATAAAGGAAAGCTTTTATCCACTTAATGGGGGAACATGACAAGCTTTCATTAAACCTCTTCAAAATAACAACACTTAACTCCCCACAGTCACTTTAATGCTCACAGTGCATTAAGGTTGCACAAAACCTCAAGATAATTTGACTTTTTCAGGTCTTATTCCTAATTATTATTTTTTGTAGTCAACCATTTCAATTCCCAGCCTGTTCTTGGCCTTTCCAGAGGATGAGGAGAACGAGATTCAACTTCCAATCAATTTGCACCACTGGGAATTCTTATCAAGGGAATTCTTATTAATTCTTATTTCTTACTGAGGAGAAAAGAAGGCAAAAGGTGCTGGTTTAAGATGGGAAAAATAGAAATTATTCATCAATGGTATTTATTCCCTGGGACAGAGCTGGCTCCTGTGTGCCCATCCCTGTGGTCTTCACATTTCACTGAACATAATTCCTTCACTTAGGATTTTTATCCTAGGAAGCTGAAAAGGCAGAGAGAGGCTTAGAGACAGGAAAATAATTCTTATCTCATTTGCTTTTCCTGTGTTTTGCTGATGTAGAATGTGTTAGAAATTGTTTACTTGAAGTGATGAGTTTTACTTGGGCTCCAGTGTGAGTTGTTCTCAATCACTGACCAATAGTCACAAACCATTAACTGAATCTTTTTTTTGTGTCGCTTTTTGTTTCAATTGAATTTTTCTTTCATATTTTGATAGAAGCCAGAGATTCCATGTTATGTTATGAATATGGATCCGTGGCCAGCAGCTATGTGGAAAAATCAATATATTCCCAGTTCCCTCCCAGGTGTTTTATTGCTAAAGGGGCTGGGCAGAGCAAGGGCAGCACCAGGAATGGATCCTGGTTAAAAGGGAGCAGGGAAAAATGGCTGGGAATGGCTTCAAATTGAAGGAAAAAATGGGTTCCTTGGGTTTGGAGATTGCAGGAATGAAGTTGCAGGTAAATAAAGATGAACTGGAATGGGAGAGGATCAGGAATGAGAGAGGGAATCATTTTCAGAGTGGAAATTGCCAATTAAAATATGTTTATTTTAAGCATTATTGGGCTGACTGAGCAGGAGGTTCTCCCTCTAAATGATTTCTATTCCTGGTTAGAATATTCCATTTTCCCTGTGTAATCCTCATTGTCACAAACCTTTAACAAATCCCATGAATAGAGTCAGAGAATTTCTGTGCCAGAAAAGGGGGAAATATCCCAGGTCCTGCCCAGCTCCTTGTCTCACGGAGCCCCCTGATGCAAAACAGGTGAAATTTATTTCATCAAGAAGCAACACAAAGTGAGAGATCAAAGTGTGGGACAGAGCAGAGAAAACCTTCAGAGCTCTGCCCAAAAATTCCCTTTCTGCTGGAAAATCAGAGCTCATTCTTATCTGCAGTGGATCTGATTTCATTTTGGGATATTTCCCTGGGACCCTGAGCCAAAGGCTTGGATTGAAAAGCTCCTGAAAGGGCTGGAACTTTCCTGGGCACCTTGGAAAACATTCCAGCTCCTCAGTTAATTAGCAGATGACAAATTAAATATTTGCTGAGTGAAATTGGAGCTGGATTTGTGACCTGCCCAGAATTCAAGCCTTGGAGATAATTCAGGTTCTGGTTCATCAGCAGGGCTGGATATTTACAGTTCCCATTGCCTGGGGGTGGAAAAAATTGGAATATTTTACATTTTTCTGACAAAAAGATTTCATTCAACTGCCAGTGGCATCAAGAGGATCCCATCAACCAAAGCTGAGGCTGCACTAATGGCTTCAAATTGAAGGTCCGTTCCATTTTGGAAATTCCATTCCGTTCCATTTTGGGAATTCCATTCCTTTTCCCAATTTTAATTGGCATGGAATTAAAATTGGGGAATGGAATTCTGAAAATTTTATTAGTAGTCATTAAATTTTTATTCTTAATTATTAAAATAATTATTAGTAATTAATAAACAATATTGATAATTATTAATAACACTGATAATTTATTAATTATTAATTATTTAACAAGCCTTCAACTTTGCCCTGCTTTTTCCTCCTTTTGTTTTGTTGTTTGGTTGGTTTGGTTGATTTTTATTTCATTTTTCCAAGGAGCCTGCAAGCCCTAAAGCACAAGAGCAATGTCCCCTAGCAGAGGTCACAGCTGTGACATCAGGGATTGTCATCTCCTCCCAGATTTACTGCCGGGCCAGCCCCAAAATATCCCAAACTCTGGGAAAAGCTCTGAAAGCAGCACAAGATCCATGGAGCAAAGAGCAGCTCGAAATGCTGAGCAGGGAGAAAGTTTAGTTTCACTTTTTCTTCTTCCCAAGGAAGGGAAGGAATAAAAAATAAAATTTAAAAAAAAGAATCCCGCAGTGTTTTCAAGTCTTGTGTGGTCCCACAAAACCCACTGTGGGGGTGGGGACAGGAGGAAAAACTTTTTCCCTGGGATCTCCAGGGCAATTCTAGAATTTCCTTCCCTTTGGAAAATAAAGAAGCAGAAGAGAATAAAGAAGCAGATTTCTCTCTATTTCATTTATTTCTCTCTATTTCATTTATTTCTCTCTATTTCTCTCTATTTCTCTCAATTTCATTTATTTCTAATTTCTCTCTATTTCTCTCAATTTCATTGATTTCTCTCTAATTTCTCTCGATTTCATTTATTTCTCTCTATTTAATTTCTCTTTATTTCTACTTCTCCTATTCCTACAAAGGGTAAATTCCAGAGGTTTTACCCAGAGGAGCTCCCAGGAGCAGGGCAGGGGCAGGGAGCGATCCCAAAGGGATTTGGGGCTGCAGGGATGTTTGTACCCTGTCCATCAAGCTGCCCTTTTATTTTATAATCCTCACAGCCCCTGGGGCTGACTGAGCAGGAGGTTCTCCCTCGAAATTATTTCTATTCCTGGTTAGAATATACAAATATATATATTCCATTTTTCCTGTTTAATCCTAATGCCTCCTCCAGTTATATAGTTAAAAAAAAATCTCATTTTTTCCAAATTATGGCAACTTGGCAAAGCAATGGTGAACAATGAAATGCTGCCTGATCAATCCCTTTTTGTTTTAATTGTTATTGCCTTTGTTAAATGTGTTTTAAATGGAGAGGGAACCCACAGGAATTACCTGGAGATGGGATAAAATGCATCAACACTTCCATTCAGCTGATAATGAGGGAATTGAAAGGTGTCACCTCCCTTTTGGAGAGAATTCCTGAGAATTCCAGAGGCTTAAAGCCCTCTGGGATCTGCCAGAGAATCCAGAGTTTCACTGGGATTTTTGCTGAAATCAGGCAAATTGAAAAATTTGCTGAAATCAGGCAAATTGAAATGAGACTGGGCACATTTTAAATGCCATTTATTGAGCATTTTTATATTTTTAATAATATATTTATCTAACATATGTATTATATAGTATATATTAACATTATATATTTATTATAAATTTATTAATATTAAAAACACTTTTTTAGAAAATATTTTTATTTTTAATTTTTTTTTTACGGCTAGGATTTTATCTAAAGGAAGATGGGAATTTCCAGAATACCTGGAAATGATTTCCAAGGCCAAGGAGGATGCTCAGACTGAGAATTCCTGCACCAAGAGCAGAAGGTGCATCAGCTAAACCCTTTCTCCTGGTTCCATAATATTTCCTCTATTCAGCCTTCTGCTGTATTTTTTATAAGGTTTTAATAAACCTTTTCAATATTTGGAAGTGAGCAGCATTTCTCAGAGCCCCGAGCTGGGATGGTGCAGAATGAGCTCAGAAGTGCAGGGGTGCAGTTCTGGTTTTTGTTGTTTTACTGGGAATTATTTTGATTTTTCAGCGCCTGGCTCAGTTCTCTCTATTTCAATTCTCTTTCTTTATTTCTCTTTATTTAATTTCTCTATCTTTCTCTCTATTTCTCTCAATTTCATTTCTCTTTATTTCTCTCTCCTTCCTATTTTTATGTCCAGACTTTTCTTCCTGCTTTTCAGCTTTATTCCAGTTCTGTCTGGAAGTTCATGGAAGGGAAATTCCAAAAGCTTTCTTGCATATCTAAAGTAAATGAAGAGAAAGAAATCATCCTTATATTAACTTATAATTTTATTTTCTTAAACTCTAAAACTCTAAACTTTCCTTTCCTTACCATGTCTCTGCTTTAAACTATAAATCTACATTCTCATTTCCAACATCTAAATTTAAAAACCTTTTCCAAAATCTCAAATCAAATCCTCTATTTCATTCTAAGCTTTAGCTCACAGACCCAAAGTCCTCAAAGTTCCTTACATTTCAAATTCCAACACTTGGGTTTCACTTGAATTTAGAGATCTTTAATTTAGATAATTAACTATTTAGTTTAGATATCTTTAATTCAGATAATTAATTATTTACTTTAGATATCTTTAGGTAATTAATTATTTCATTTAGATTTAATTTAGATATTAATTTAGATCTCTTTAATTTAGATATATGGGGTTTATTGCCCTTTTATCCTGAATGAAAACCCAAAACTTTCCACTCTCCCATAGTCTTGATTCTTTGTTCTCATCTGGGCTCCCTTTCCCATAAAAAGCTGGCCCAGGATCGCTTCTGGAAGTCCATTTTCAGCTTTTTTGGGATTCCCTGACGGTGTTTGTGTGAAATCCTTTGTCAGCTTTCACCTGAACACATCAATGCCTCCGCTCAGGGTTTTCCTCCTGACTTCCCCAGCTCTGGGCTGGAATTGTTCCTCTGGAGCTCACCCAGATTTGTGAGCCCAGTTCCCCTCATTAGCAGGATAATTTGCTTTTCCTGAGCCAGGTGCAGCAGGAGTGGCCCCTGTTTGTCACGAGGCAAGTTGTCACAAGCAGTTTCTCTGCGAAAACTGTTCTTCAAGTGAAGTTCTTCAACTTCATAACTCCTAGCAAAGAATGAATAGCTTGCTGTCTGATAAGAACTGGTTTTGAAAAGGTATTTTAATAAAATTTCATCCTAGAGGAGCTTTTCTCTGCACTTTTTTAAAAGAAATATATAAATATGACCTAAGAGTTCTGAGACCTTTATTTTAGATGCATAATTTTCTGTATAATAAACTTTTTTCATGAGCACACAATCTCCTAATACATAAATGCAATTATGTGGGTACAGACAAAAAAATTTGGATACAATATAAAATTGCTTTCACCCTTAGTACCTGAAAAGAAGGAAAAAAAATAAAAATGACCACAAGACACTGGCTATAAATTCCTGTGTATCTGCAGGAGTGAAATAATCTATGAACATATTTCCTGCTTTGGGAATCCATGGCTGCCATTCCTGCATTTCCTGGGCTTGACTGGCAGCAAACTCCAGCCCTCACAGCCCCTCTGCAGGGTGACAGTGCAGGCTGGGATTTGAGGGCAATCATAAATAAATCAAATTAGTGCAGGCTGGGATTTGAGGGCAATCATAAATAAACCAAATTTCTGCCCGTGGGTGCTGAATCCCCTTCCATTCCAGTGGTTAATGGGAGGCTCTTTAGTGGAATATTGCAGTTTTCCTTGGAATTTTAATGCAAAAAAGATGAGGAAAGTCTCCATCCCTCCAGCTGCTTGATTGTTATAAATAACTTTAATTATAGAGCTTTAATTATTATATCATTGTTATAATTTTAATTTAATAATTTTAATATTTAAAAAAACTTTAATTATTATATAATTATTTAATTCTGACTCCTCCTTTGTCCATTGTCAGTAGCTTAAAAGGAGTGAAATCAAGAGGCAGGGAAGAGGAATTCACCTGTTTGAGCTTTCCAAATTTTTTGTCAAAGCAAAAATAAGAACTAAAAATAACAATAAAACAGCACCTGAATCCTACTTCCCATTTTCCCCCCATTGTTTTATGTTTGAAACTGGGGCTGTTGAAGTTCAGGGTGAGATCTGGGAGGTGTTTGGAGCTCCAGTTTCAGACTGATTGTGACTAATGATGATTTCTCAGAGGATTAACAGATTTAGGAATGTTGATATCAGCACTAATTGCTCCTTGAATTCAAATGAAAACCCCAAAGGGTATGGGAACATCAGAGCTCTCCCCAATAAAACATTCCCTGAGTCCAAATTTTCTATTTTCCCCTTTTTTTTGTGTCTGAAACCGGGGCTGTTGAACTTCACCTGGGCCACATTTGGAGCTCCAGTTCCAACCTGGTTGTGCCTAACAATGATTCCTGTGGGATTATTGATTTAGGAATGTTGATATCAGCACTAATTGCTCCTTGAATTCAAATGAAAACCCCAAAGGGTATGGGAACATCAGAGCTCTCCCCAATAAAACATTCCCTGAGTCCAAATTTTCTATTTTCCCCTTTTTTTTGTGTCTGAAACCGGGGCTGTTGAACTTCACCTGGGCCACATTTGGAGCTCCAGTTCCAACCTGGTTGTGCCTAACAATGATTCCTGTGGGATTATTGATTTAGGAATGTTGATATCAGCACTAATTGCTCCTTGAACCCCTGTGGAAGTTCCAAAGTTGTCCCTGCTCAGGCTGTGGTGATTCAGCCTGTGTGATGCTGTTCCTTTGTGTCTTCATTAAAATCAGCTCTTAATTTCCTGGACTTGGGGCCATCAGAGCCCTCCACCCCCATGTGAGGTTTCTCCTCACGCAGCAGGAGCTGAATCACCCCGTGCTGGAAGGAATTGAACACCAGGAAATTCCTCCCCGGGTGATTTTCTGAACCTTTTCCCACCCTAGGTAAGAGCTGATTACAAAAGCAGATTGCAGAGGTGATTGTGCCCTGGCCACCAGCCCAGCAAGGGTTTTCCTGCCCTTCCCAGGGATATTTGGGAATTTTGGAGGTGTCCCTTCCTTGCAGAGCTGTGGCCTGAATGGGGACAAGACAATCCCATCCAGACTGGACAATGTATTCACCAAAAGCTCTTTGGCTGATGTGGCTCCTGTTGAGTCTCCAGAGAACAAATTTTAGGTGGCTACAGATCCCTAAAAGAAGTTTTTATTACAAAGATATTTTCCAATCTTCCCTTTGGATAATGGGGAGACAGAGCCAGGCATGTGCTGGGGAACACTTGGACATGTCTGCAACCTGAGAATTATTTCTTTAACCTGTGCAAGGGAAAATGAGGGAAATGCAGGTC
Organism: Peucedramus taeniatus; assembly: GCA_013400575.1. Classification (NCBI taxonomy): domain Eukaryota; kingdom Metazoa; phylum Chordata; class Aves; order Passeriformes; family Fringillidae; genus Peucedramus; species Peucedramus taeniatus. The sequence continues at coordinate 11,190 of WBNO01014363.1, read as the reverse complement.
AAGAAGGTTTCACCTCCTGCTGAAGGGTTTGCAAAGCTCAGGTGATGCCTTGAGAAGGCTGAGCTAGAACAGAATTAAAGAATAAAGCAGGGATTGATTCAAAGGATCTCCTCCATGGATCCACCTTGGGCAGCACAAGAGCCCAGCCAGGGCTGCACCCAAGATGAACCAAAATGGTCCCAAAATGAACCAGGCATGGGGTCTCTCCCTTGGATCAGTTCTGCTCCATTTGCACCTTGGAGTTCATTGTCCCATTCCAGCTTTAGCCCATGCACTCCCATCCTGCTTGTTTTTCTCTCTTCAGCCCACCTTGTTTGTGCTCTTGGGGCTGAGATTTGGATCATTTGTCCTTGGTGCCCAGCTGGAGCAGGAATTGTTTTGTCTCCCTGCTCTGTGCAGAGCTCACCATCCCCTAATGTGAACCCAGACCCACACAGTAAAGCAGCACAGAGTCTGAAAATAATTAAAATAATAAAAAAATAAATAAAACTAATTTTAAAAATTAATAAAGAGAACACTGAGTAGCAGCTGCATGAGATTTCTGGAATGATTCTATTGGAGATTAGTTGATATAATAATAACTGATTATATCATCAGTTGATATAATAATCACGGATTTATCAGTGATATTGAGATAAAAATCTGTTAAAACTTTCTCTTCCTGCCATTCCAGAGGCTGCTTAAATCCCCCAACCTGCTCTGAGAGCCTGACAGGAAAGAGCTGCTGCAAGGAAACTCTCAGGACCCTTTTCTGGGTGTTCAATTAATAAATGTACAACTGAAAGGAGCAATTTGTGAAGCTGTGTGGGATGAGCTGAGCGAGCTGCTCCTGCCACAGGAATTGCTTGGCTCACCCAGCTCTGGCTCTGCCTGCAGCCCTTGATGCCATCAAATCATTTCCTGAATGAAGCAGCAATTCTGCCTCAATCAAATATTGCTGGGGGTGTGGAGCCTGCCCTGAGCTCTGCTGGGAGCTCTTACATCTGCTTGCTTTATTGGGATTTATTGCTCTGTGAGGGAGAAAACAAAGCTTGGTTCAGAGTGTTAAAAATGAGCTAATTTAGGTCATTTAGGTGTTTTCAGCTTGATTTTTCCTCCTCATACCAACACCCATTTGCTGATTGTCAATCTTTAATTTTTCCCGTGAATGAACCCAGGACTGACTTCCAGAAAGCAATTAATTTATTTATGAATGCATTACATTTATTATTATATTTATTTATAAAATGGCATATTTATAAATAAAATGACATATTATTATATTTATTTATAACATTTGTTCTTGATTTCTTCCCCCATCCTGGATTCTCTTTACCAGGTTACAGCAGATTCTTCTCTCCCTTCCTCAGGCTGAAATTAGCTGTGAGTTTTATCTGCTGGGATAAGGTTTGGATTCTTCAGCCCCATAGTAACTCAGATTTATATAAAAGCAGCACCTGAGACTCTGCCACATTAATTATTCTGGGGTTTATAATTATTAATTGAATAGCAGGCTTGTGGCCAGCTGACTGCTGCGGAGGATTGGTGCTGGTTTTGAAGGCTTAAATTGATTTTTGACTTGGTTTTGATTTATTTTCTTAAAGCTTCTCCCCTTTAACTGATAAAACACCATCAAAATGCAAATGGAAAATGGAAAATGAGCATTTTCTGCCGTGGTTTGAGCAGTCAGGGTGACTCCAAACAGGGAAAAAAATCCACCAAAAGCCAACAGCCCTTCCTTCCAGAAATAAAACAAAATCCAGAAAAATCCAACCCAACAGCCCTTCCTTCTGGAAATAAAACAAAATCCACCAAAATACAATAGCCCTTCCTTCTGGAAATAAATCAAAATACAGCAAACCCCAACACCCCTTCCTTCTAGAAATGCACCAAAATCCAACAGCCCTTCCTTCCAGAAATAAACCAGAATACACCAAAATCCAACACTCCTTCCTTCCAGAAATAAACCAAAATCCAGCAAAATCCAACTCAACATTCCTTCCTTCTGGAAATAAACCAAAATCCACCAAAATCCACCAGCCCTTCCTTCTGGTAGTAAACCAAAATCCACCAAAATCCAACACCCTTCCTTCTGGAAATAAACCAAAATCCACCAAAATCAACCAGCCCTTCCTTCTGTTAATAAATCAAAATCCACCAAAATCCAACACCCTTCCTTCTGGAAATAAACCAAAATCCAGAAAAATCCAACCCAACGTTCCTTCCTTCTGGAAATAAACCAAAATAGACTAAAATCCAAAGCCCCTCCCTTCTAGAAATAAAATCCACCAAAATCCACCAGCCCTTCCTTCTAGAAATAAACCAAAATCCACCAAAATCCAAAATTCCCCTGCAGGAACCTGGGAACCTCCCCTTTTTCCAGAAGGCCCCTGTGAGTTGGATCCCAGCTGGAATTTGCTGCACTTCAAGAAGTGCCCAAATGAGGGGCAAGCAGAGGAGATGGAACAAAACCCAAAGAATTTATCAAAGTTCACCTTTCCCTTGTTTTTCCCAATTTTCACCCTGATTCCAGCACTCAGAGCTTTATCCCAGCTCCTGTTTCCCCAAGCTGTAATTCTTTCAGTTCCTTATCTGCTGCCACCTTTTTCCCTTCATCCTCACAATCTTATTTTTGTCTCCTTTTTCTGTTGTGTTTGCTGTCTCTTCTACACAATCTTGTCATCCTTGGCTTGTTTTTATTCCAAAAAAAAAGGGAAAAATTGCTTTCTCACTACTGAGCAAATGAGTTTTTGCTGACATCTGGGATTCTCTTCCAAAGATCTCATCAGTTTGGGCAGCAGTGGCTGAATTCAGTTTCCTCTCCTCTGTTTAAAGTCTCCTAGAGCTACCTTTTATTTTATTAGTTGGATTTTTTTAATAAAAAAGAAAGATAAATAGGAATGCAGCCATGGATCTCCTGAAGCAGCTTTTTTTTTTTTTTGCTGAGATTTCAGTTCAGCACCGAGCAGGATTCCAACTTTTGGCAACTTTTTCAACATTAATCCTGAAATGGCCAAAAATTCTGGCTCTGCACAGGGCCTGAGTCATGGTGTCATGCTTGGAGAGGGGAATTCTTTTAATTAGCGGGGATTATTTTATTTTATTATTAATTAATAATTATTTTAATTAGTGGGGTCATTTTTCACCCCCACTTTGGGCTCCTCAGGGCAGTGCTGCTGTAATGCTGAGCAATCCCAAAGGCAGTGATAGTCCCCAAGACTGACAGACACGAGGCAAAAATATTGTTCCTTTCCCTTATTTCCTTTTCTTCCCCCAATAATCCCCATTTTCTCTCTTCCAGCAAAAGGCAAAATGTGTTACCAAGGCAAAAATTGCAGCAAAATTCAGGAGTATTTGGCATTAAGGATTTTTTTTTCTTTTTGCTTTTCAATTGTGGATTTCCTCCAGCAGGAGCCAAAATCAAATCCCTTCTGCACCCACCTCAGCAGAGCCCCTTGGTGCACTCGGGCTGCTGAAATAATCTGTGAGCAAATATTGGGGTGAGGCAAGAAATCCAGACTGGGAATGAAGAATTTGGAGAGGGGAAAAGCCACCAGGCAGCAGCTCAGGTGGGCTGGGAGAACCTCAGGCCTGGAGCTGTGGAGGTGCCCTGGAATCCTGGGATGGAGCAGGAAATGCAGGAAGAATTGATTGGATTTAATTTTGGAGAGGGATAAATGGTGATGGTTCCTGTCAGTCCCAGTGGGTTTTAGCAGAGGTGCAGGGCTGAGATGATAAATTAAGGGAATTTTATCTGTCCTGCAGATGGGAGGGGATTTTCCTCCTTCACCTCTCCCTGGGGTTGAACTCCTTCCTCAGGTTTAACTGGACCCAATATTTTGGTGACACAGGAACGGGTCAGAGCAGAGGACGCTGAATTTTGGAGCCAAAAGTGCTTTGGAATCTAAAACCAGCTTCCCCTTCGATGTCTTTTGTCTTTTAAAAGTTTTAAAAGTTGTTGAATAATATCAGATTCAGAGAATTTGAAGCCTCTAATTCTCGAAAATGAAAAAAAAAAAAGAAAACACAATGTTTTGCACCCTATTTCTAATAATATTACTTTTGAGCAATGAACAGCGTGTTCTGTTTGAAATACCTGGGAACATCAAATTGGGCCCTCAGAGCCTCATAAAAACCCAGCTGATAAAAAGCCAGCAATCCAAGAGAACACCATTAGCAAAAGGCTCAGAAAGCAAAAGGGACATTTGGCTTTAATGGTAATTGCAAAAGCAGCCTCCAATTAAACATCATTTCCAATTAAATCATCCCAATTGACTCTGGGCCGTGCTGGCTGCAAGAGTTTGAGATGGCTCTGAGGGCTTTTTGTGGAGGGCAGTGCCAGGCTCCCAAACCATGGCACTCCTACTGCTTTAGGATCCTTGGAGTCATTAATTCCTAATTAGAACCCAGGACTAATTGTGCCACGCTCACTCAGGTAAACACCTCACCTCTTCAAAGAGGAACTTCTGGGCACTTGGGGAAAAATTCAAAGCCGAGTGCAGAAATTCAAATTTCACTTGGAACTCTCAGGAATGACTTTTCATGGTAAAGGGAGGGCAAATTTTGGCTTTAAAACCCTTGCTATTAATATGATTTGTGCATCCAAAATTCGCTCTTTTATTAAAAAAAAAAATTATAGTGAACAGTGGTGCCCTGATGGATGGCACAGATTGATGAGATTGAATCCCTTTAAATGAGAAAATTCTGGGAAAAAGAAATCTTTTTCCTCCAGAATTTCTCCCTCCTGGTCAATTTTAGAGCAGTCTTTTTAGTAGAGCTTGGTAATAAATGCTGGGATTCCTCTTCAAAGAAAAACTGGTGGAAAAGGTCAAGACTTTGGGTCCAAGTGGTTCAGACCCCCTGCCTTGGTGTGGTTTTTTCCCTAATATTGTAAATTTTTGCCATTTTTGTTGTTGTTGTGAACACTGTGGTTTTGTGGAGCCTTTTGGACGGACTGGTTTAATTTTGTAGCAGATCCATCCTGGTAGAGGCTGAGCCTGGCCTGGGCTTCTCCTAAATCCATCTCCGAGCCTTTAAATCCGTGCTGGGATGAGTGCAGGTGGCCATTGTGGGGTGAAGCTTTGTCCTCATCCCAAAATCCCTCCAACAGGTGCCTTTCCAGGTGGGAATGTCCCTCTGGAGGTGAAAATCTCTTCTCAAGCTCACATTTCACTGCTGCTTCCAGGAGCCACCCAAACCCAAGGTGAGCAGAGCAGGAGGGAACAGAAAATGAAGTTTTATGGGAATGAAAGATCTCCGATGTTTTTCTGGACCCCAAATTCCAGAGGAGTCCCTGTGGTGTTCCTGGGACAGGGAATAACTGACATGGGAGCAATTGGCCTCTTTTCCTTGGGTTAGTTCAGGCTCTGCTGGGCTTTGTGACTTGTGCCCAGCAACCCCAGGCCTGAAATAATCTTTATTTGGCATAAACCCCACTGCTGCCACCTCCTTTTTGACAGATGACCACACAGCCAGAGAATTCCCCCGGAATTCCCCGTGCTGCCACCTGACCCAGACGTTCCCAGCAAGTTTTATCTTTGGATAAATACTGGATTTCATGAAGCCAAAGTGGTTTTATTTAGTGGTTTTTGGGGGCTTTTTTCTCACCTGTTTGTTTGAGGGTTGAGTTTGATTTTGATTCATTTATTTTTTTTAAATCACGGGAGGTGGGAGAGAGCAGAGGGGGAGCAGGGAAATGAATCAATCTTGGCCAAGCTGCACTTGGCTTTTTATCCATCAGGAAGGAAACCCCCTTGCATTTGGCCACTGGCCTTTCTGAAGTGTTTTAAAGTAAAATTTGAGGGCTTTGGCCACCCTGGGTTCAAAACCAGGTTTAAACTGGGTGGCAAAAGAAGAGGTTGTGATTTAGGGGAGGTTTGAGGGGACAAAAAGAAGCAGGGAGGGATAACCCAAGTCCTCTCCATTACAGAATGTGATATTCTGAATGACACAGCCACATCCAAAAAAATGTATCCTGTGGGGTGATTGAGGATTTAGGGAGATTACCTTTAATCTTCCTCAGTCAATAAAAAAAAGAAAATAGAATAGATCCTTTCTTCTTAGAAAGACAATGACATTTAATACGTTTGCTGGAGCTGGAAAATTGGCACAGTGTGTTTCATGTCAGAATTGCATCTGAAACCTCCACAAGTTCAGGCACTGAACTTTATCTGCTTTGCCTTCGTGCAGCCAGGGCTATAAATGCATTTTCCTCTTAAGCTCCCTGGACTTTTTTTATCTGACAGAAGGTTTGGAAATTGGCCTGGTGATGGGAATAAGCACCAGGACAGAGATGCTGCTGGGTTCTTCAGGCTGGGAAAACCAGCTTTGAGCAGATCCAGGTTTATCTGTGCTGGTGCTTAATGAGCTGCTGCATCCTCATTTTCTTATTTTTTATCTTCCTTTTGTGCTGCTTCATTTTTCTTATTGTTCCACCTGTGCATTTGGAGTAGAAATAAAATTGCTCCAGGTGTGGCTTTCAGGAGAGCTCCCATCCCATTTTTGAGCTGGAATACAGGTGGTCCAACTCTGAGGATGCTGGGGTTAAATGGATTAAATTCCTTGTTCTGTACTTGGAGGGCTCCAGGAGGAAAATGCTCTCTGAGATAATTTTTTAGTTCATTATAATTCATAATTTTATTATGCAATAATAATTTGTGCCTGTCTCATATTGTCACTTCAAATTGGGATGAAATTCCCTCCATACCTTGGAGGTTGGGAGATTATCAGATATTTGCTGTGGGTGTGTTCCTTTGGATTGGAATTCGGAATGAAATCCTGCTCCTTTGCACTGGAATTGAGGATAAAATCCCATTCTTTCCATTGGGATTGAGGATGAAATCCCATTCTTTCCATTGGGATTCACAGTGAGATCCCATTCTTTGCATTGGGATTCAGAATGAAATCTCATTCTTTTGAATTGGGATTCAGAAGGAAATCTCATTCCCCTGGATTAGAATTGAGGATTAAATCCCATTCTTTGCACTGGGATTCAGAAGGAAATCCAATTCATTTGCATCGGGATTCAGAATGAAATCCTATTCCTTTGGATTAGAATTGAGGATGAAATCCCATTCTTTGCACTGGGATTCACAGTGAAATCCCATTCCTCTGGATTGGAATTGAGGATGAAATCCCATTCCTTTGCACTGGGAGTAAGAATGAAATCCCATTTCTCTGGATTGGGATTCAGAATGAAATCCCACTCTTGGCATTTGGATTCACAATGAAGTCCCATTTCTCTGGATTGGGATTCAGAGTTAAATCCCATTCCTTGCACTGGGATTCACAATGAAATTCCATTTCTCTGTATTGGGATTCAGAGTTAAATCCCATTCCTTTGCATTGAGATTGGGAACAAAATCCCATTCCTTTGTGATGCCACGCTCAGATCTCACAGCCAGGTTTGGGCACTGCATCCTGAAGATTCAAATTTTAATCCCAACCTAAATTTCATTCATATAAATCCAGGTATTCCCTAAATCTCTGGCATTCCTGTCTCCCCTCTGTCAGGGTGTCATGGGTGGAGCTGATTTTTTATTAACTCATTAAAATATTCATCCCTGCCTTGATCCAGGTGGTTCCTGGAAATTTTGCAGCCTCTAAACCCAGAGCCGAGGGAGAGTTCATGAACAAAAACGAGAAAATCCTTGATGGTCCCACAAAACTCCAGGAGTAGGAGGTGGAACTACAGACAGACTCTGTGCTGACAGATTTTGAAACAATATTTAATTTATTTGCTTTTTCAGGTTGGCCTCGTGGCTCTTGTTTTGGCAACCTCCTGCTGAGGGGACCTGGTTTAGCTCCCTCGTGTTTGAGTTGCTGCTCTGCTCCCCCCTGCAGCCACATTTTCCTATTTTTCTGGTGATTCCACTCAGGAATGATAGAGCTCTGGAAAATGTCATGTATTTTTCAGAGTTATAAAGTTTGTTAATGGATATTTCACCATAAATCTTCCTCTAAACAGCAAAATACCTGCCCTGGCTGCCCCAAGCAGCATTTGGCACCAAATCTTTGTGTGTTTTCACCTTTTTTGAGTGTTTGCAAAGTCAGAACGTGAGATTTCTTGTTTTTTCCACTATGGAAGGAGGCTGTTGGGTGGTGAAAAATCCATAAATTTAGTCTAAGCAGAATCTTGGGGTATTAGGGATTTGCCACAGATGGAAATACATTATTGGGATGGCAATTTCTTCTTTTCACCTTCCTAGAAAAGCCATCTGTCTGCAACCCCATGAAAATATCCCAGATGAAGATGGAAAATCCTATAGATAGCAGCACTTCTTCCAAGAAAACGTCAGCAAGTCTGTTCTCCTTGTCCCCATCATGGTGGAAATACAGATCAATCTGGGATTCATGGAATACACAGAACAGGATATGAGAAGAAATCAGAGCTGTGAGAATTCTCATGGATTTCCTACTTTGAATGAAGCTGATATTTGCTGATCCAGGTTTCAAATCTGGATTATTTTTTTAAATTTAATTGTAATTTTTAAAAATTCAATTTTTAATTTTAATTTTTTTTTTTTTTTTTAAATGGAGCTGAACCGTTTGCTGTAGAAATCTCCGTGGTTCCATCCAAATTCAGCTGGATTTATCAGCACGGGGTTTGGGGGTGCAGAAAACACCACAAAAACCTCCTGGGATAAACGGTGAACAAACAGCTCCAGTTTTTAACTGGACTTGCTGCAGAATTCAGGAATATTCAGGGTGAAATTTGTGATTTCTGTGGTGAAAACATCCCATTTAGTGGGAGAAAAAGCTGGAGAGGCACCTGAGGGAAGGGAGTTTTGGTGGGGGTGGAACTCCTGCCATGTGAGAGGTGCAGAGCAGTGAGGGATTGGTACAAGATGTGCTGAGTCCCCAGGAAAATCCTTTATTCCACCTGATTTCTGAGGCTGATGCTGGGTTTTTCACCCCCTCCCTGGTCACAGATGCTTTTTGGCAATTAAATGAGCTTTTAGAGCTCACAGCAAGCCCTGGCTCCCGCGTTTTATTTGGAAACATTCACCTTTGAAATGGTTAATTACTCACTCAGCTCCTCCCAATCCCTCCCAAACTGCTTTTTTCAAGTTTTCTAATTTCCACTGCCATGACTGGGCAGTAAATCCCAGCCCAGCTGCAGCTACTGATCCCCTCTAACCCTTTTTTTCTCTTAGTTGTAATTTCAACTATCAGCTCAACAATAAGCCCATCTCTTAATCTCAGCATGAACAAATGGAAAATGGTCAAATGACGCACAATTTTAAGCTTCTTGCTGTATAAATTAGACAGAGTGCGTCAGTTCACTGGAATACTCTGACCTTTTCTCCTTAAAAATCTTGGGGGGGAAGATCTGGGAAGCCCAAAGTTGAGTCTGCTGTATTTACAGTGAGCATAAGGCACCAATATGGACAGAAATAAAGGAGCTGCTGCTTAAAATATAAAGGGGAGAGGAAGCCAGGGCAGAGAGGGAGGAATGCCAATAAAAGCCAGACTGTTGTGAGCTTTCAGCAGCTAAATTCACTTTATATTTGTACAGGATATCATTCCCCATCCTCCAGTGCAAAACCAGGGATCCTGTGGGGTTTAAAATTGAATTTCTAATTGCTGTCATTAGCACTGGCCTCTTGATTTCAGCTGGGATGTGCCACGAGGTGAATTTGGCCCTTTTTCCCAGCTGGGGGAAGGCAGATTTTGGCTGGGAGCAGGAGCTGTGGGAGGTGACCTGGGAGGATGGAGCCCATCAGCAGCACAGGTTTGTCCTAAATTTTCCTCCTTGTGGCGTTGATGGAGCCCCAGGACTTCACCTCCTTCACACCCACGGGCTCATTTTCAAAACCTGCTGCTTAATGCATTATTCTTTATTTTTAAACTTTCCAGGGAGTTAAAAATAGACCTGATCCTTTTCATTCTCTTATAAATAAAGAGCAGCTCAGGGATGGGCATTGAGCAGAATCCATTGGTTGGGGAAATCCAGCTGGGGAATGCATCAGTTCCCTCCATCAGGGGCTGCTTCTGCTTTTCCAAAAAAATTTCCATCCAAACAGAAGCTGTTTTTTGGGAGTGTGTGATCACCAAAGCCCTTTGACCATTGGGAATTTGGATCTTTGTCTCCTTTTGACTCATTATTTCCTCTTCTGATCCTCTTGACTATCCCAGAAATTCATCTGATCAGAAACCTCTCTTCTTCAGAAATAATTACTTTTTATTTTTTTAACCAGGACTGTTCTTTTTTTCCCTAAATTTTATCCTCCTCACAGATTAAATATTCAAGTCCATAATTTATGGGCTTCTGCTCTGAACATTGATGTTCATTGTGTTCATCCACTTAGTGCTGCAGCACAGGGAGAGCTTGTCTTGGATTTGGAAGTAATGAAAACAAATGGTCAATGTTGTAAAATCAGTTTTTGTGGTAGAAATGGGAATCTGAGCCTTTTTGGCTCCTTCCAAACCGTGCTGAATTGGTGGAATGGTAGGTTAGGAATGGTGTCATTAATCCAAATTAATGATTGCAGCAATGAGCTGAAAACCAGCTTCTGGTTAATAAAATCAGGGAAAACTGATGGAACTGGGAAAGCATTTCCAGATGCCAGGAAAACTGGGAGGTAAAATCACGTTAATTGGTGATTTTGACACTCTTACTTTAATCTGGAGTGTCAGAGCTGAAGTTTCACACCAGCAGAGATCATCACATGTTTAGAGAGTGAGGAATGGATTCCTAAATGGATTCTCCAAACCACAGAGCTCAGAGCATCCCTGGTGAAGCTCTAAAAGGAGCAGAGGTGAAAACAGGACCCTCTCTTCTTCCCAAAGGGTCAAGGGGAGGGAATTGGAAACTAAAACCTGCTGGAAAAATAACTGCTAGGTTGGAGATAAGTGAATAAAAATACCCTGCCAGCAAGCAGGGACAGCTGGGGCGCTACACCCAACGGCAAGGGTGGAAAAACAGGGCTGGAAAATCAATATCCCCATGGGGAAAAGGTTTGGCAGGTCCTCATTTCCACCCTACAGCTCCTGGAACCCTCACAACAACACCTTGGGCTGGGCTGTGACCTCAGGGAGAGGACAGGCAGGTTGGGTGATTGGAAATGCAGTGTTTGGGTCCATCTGCCCTCCAGATTTCTCTGATTCTCAGCTGGAGGGCTGGGGGAACTTCAGCACCAGAGGAGGAGTGAGCATTATTAGGAATGAGCATTATTAGGAGCAAGAATTATTAGGAGTAAGCATTATTAG